>JBBBDQ010001538.1:2215000-2250000 GCA_037127315.1 Ascarosepion bandense
CTGCCTAAACTTCCTCCAAAAATCTTCCTCGTTAGACACACCTCTTATTTTCCAGTGAATATTGCATGAAACTAGTACGAAGTGAACTTGTTCTAGTGTCTGGTATATTATAGTTCTGTCACCTTATTTCTGTGTTTTTTTTTCTGAATATAATTGTGTGATATAATAAATTTCCTTTCTGTATAAAATTATCTTGCATTATAGTTTGATTCACTCCCTTCAACATTAGTCCAACTAAAATTGTATTTTTATGTGTTGCTGACCCAGCGGGTTTGTAACAGTATATATATATATATATATATATATATATATATATATATATATACACACACAAACGTTGATAGTTTTTGCAATGTTCTTCCTGTCTAATTCACAAATTCTACTCAACAGGTAGGATGTATCTATCATGAATTTTGGTTTTCAGATCATAAGAAACATGTTCAGGTATCAGTACATATGTTTTTGTTGAACCCCAGCCATCCAAGGGCAATTTGTTGTACTGCATCAAAAGCATTAAGATATACAAACTCTTTAATATGGGTAATTTGCTGGTTGTAAATTGTGAGTTGAAGATGGGTGTTTTTGTCCATTGTCATGCACTTAGTCTTAGAAATGATAATTTGTAATCCGACCTCAAGTGCACAATTGGAGAGGACATTGATAAAACGTTGAAGATCTGTTTGAGTTGCTCATGATGGCCAGATGAATTCTTCCACCTATTTGATTTCCCAGATTTGCAAGAACAAGACCAAAAAGGAATACTTAGGGAAAATCTCCTTGTTTCATTCATTTCAGTATATCAACATAACACGTTACTCCAAGATCTGTTTCGATGGTTGCCATAGAATTAGTTTCACTTTAAACAGGTTGATGTAATTCCTGTTGATGGATATTTTGCTCAATAACTGCCATAAGCTCAGATGTATCCTAATATTTTAATCACATTGTACTTAAATTTATTACACTGTTCAGATTGTTGTCCTCATCTTTATTACCTGCTCAGGCACGTTTGTTTGTTCGACACCCACAGTCCGTCTATGGTTCATACTTGTAGAAGTCAAATAACTTACCTTTCAACATGGCTGTCTCCGTTTGTCTCCTTGTAGGAAGGTGAACATTCAAGAGTGTGAGACTCACCTTCCTGATGTTTCCAACTAGCAACCAGTTGGCAGACAAAAATAAACAGGGTTGTAATTGAATACATGTCCGTATGTGGCCCAAAGACAAATGGTGAATATTGTGCCGAATATTTAATGGAGCTCAATGTACACATTGAAATTATCAGCCAATCACTGCTTACAGAATAGACTTGCCTGTAACAGAATGTAATCTCCCAGGTTATTATTTAAACCACCTACCAATTTGCCCAAAGCTTTTTTGGTCAGTCAGACCCAACTTCTATTCTAGTTGAGTACTGGCTGGTTCTTCCACAAGATCTTTACAATACTGCAACTATGCTAAGACGACCTTAGTTACAGTTTCTGAGAGAAAGCATGTTATTGAACATAATCAACCATCTGAACGTTCAAACTGTTGGTCACGCTGACTTGATTTCCAAAGAGCTCTGTCAACTCAATTTAAGTCAAACGTCTTGAGTGAAACTTTGGTATGTTTTACAGGCACTTTTTAAAGGTTGTGCACACTGTGAACACCACCCCCTAGAATATTATCGAGAAGTCACCTTTGTGACGAATTAACCATAGAGATATTCGAACCCTACTCTCATGATCAGAAAGTGAACATTCTAACCCCATGGTCATGATCCCATAAACCTGAATTTAGTATGTTATCAAATTTAAAAGCCGAGGCTTTAATTCTCATGGCTGTTGTCTCCTAACCCTAAACATGAATAGAAAACTTATTGTCTGAAACCTAATGTAATTATTGTCACTTTCTCTTCATTTGAAATTTTCAAAAAGGGTTGAAGTAACCTCAAAACCAAATATAGAAAAGGAACTTTGATTTTTTTATACAAGGTGTGAGAGCCACTCGAGGCAGATGGCTACTGAGTAAGAGGCACAATTGACATATATGTGTAGAAGGTAACAGTTAACCTAAATTTGAACAGGTTAAGATCATAGTGATCAGGAAAGCATCATCTTGGGAGTCTGTTCCATATAACAGCATTTTGTTGGAAGAAGCTTCCTCATAGGGAACTTACGACTCACCAATGGAAAACAAGGAAAATGAAGGTTGTTTGCTATAACTGCAGGTCTTAGATTTAAAAGTTAGAACTGGTGAAACTATGGCTAATGTAGGTCAGCTAAACACTTTCCATGGAAGTCGTGACACAGCAGCAGCAGACTTGCATCTATGTAAAAGGTATTGCAGAGTGGAAAAAATTTGTCACCCACAAGGATGTAGAGATAATTTTAAGATTGTAATGCAGGACCTTCTACAAAAGTTAGCAAAAAAAAGTGAAAAAAAAAATGGGTTGAGCATAAACCTTAAGAAAACTGAATGCATGGTCATCAGCAAAAAGAGGAGACCAATATGCCAACGGCAAGTTGGAGAATCTAAAATAAAACAAGTAAAAAAAATTCAAATACATGGGAAACTGTTTTGACAGAGGATGGAAAATGCGACACAGAGATCCAAAGACACATTTCTGAAGCTATCCAGAGTACTGAAAGACAGGAAAATCTCATTAGAAACAAAGAAAAGAGTGCTGGATAGCAACATGATATCTGTCCTTCTGTATGGAAGTGAATACTGGACGATTTCATTAAAAATGAAGGAGAGGCTTGAGGCAGCAGAAATGTGTTTTACAGAAGGATGCTGAGGATACTATGGACAGAGCACATGTGCAATAATGAAGTGTTGGAAAGGATGCAAGCAATAAGAAAACTGATACTAAATATCAGAAAGAGACAAATGGGGTTTCTGGGACATGTAATGAGGAAGAAGGGCCTGGAGAACTTGAAACTCACAGGTTAGATAAACGAAAGAAGAGACAGAGGAAAGCAGCATGAGACGTACGTGTTAGGTCTGAGCAAATGGTTGACAGAGCGGGGCTTGAAAGAGATACCAAGAGAAAAATTACTGAGAGCGACAAGGGACAGGGCCAAGTGGAAGACCATGATTGCCTACGTCCTGAAGGGACACGGCACATGAAGAAGAAGAATGATGAGGGAAGCATCTTCTGAAAAGTTTGTTCCACAAACCGACAGTTCAAGGTGAATTAGCTGTCTGCATGGAAATTCTTCTTCATTGTTGGAATAGGAGAGAAATGAGAATGTATCAACTCTGTGGATGTGGCATGGTGTGAAGTTCAGGAATCGTGATACCAAGGAAAGCAGTTTGTCTGAATATCAGACATGAAAATAGTGATAGCAG
This sequence comes from Ascarosepion bandense, assembly GCA_037127315.1. Classification (NCBI taxonomy): domain Eukaryota; kingdom Metazoa; phylum Mollusca; class Cephalopoda; order Sepiida; family Sepiidae; genus Ascarosepion; species Ascarosepion bandense. The sequence continues at coordinate 2,218,337 of JBBBDQ010001538.1, forward strand.
CAAGAAGGTTGATAATTACTCGCGAGTAGTGAATTTGATCCTCACTAGTTTGTCCCATAGAAAAGAAATTAGAAATTAAATAGGGGTTGGAGGGTAAAACCAACCAACATGTTCTTCCCCCTGTAGAGATAAAATCACGACGATCAGGTGACAGCTGCTGAGTGAAGTCAGAGCATAGTGATGATGGCCGCTTGTGGTGTAAACCCCAGGAGAAGAAAAAAAAGTTGCAAACCTACAGCAGCAGTGAATACAGGGAAGACCATATGACCTTAACAGGTACATAAATAGCTGGCCACTCATATCCAAAGATGCCTAACTTCCAAGACAGTAAGTTAATCCCCATTGCAGACTCTTGCTCAGGCACATTTGTATGTGTTGAACACCTACAGAGCCCACCTGTGGTTTATACTACAACTATGTTGAGCCGATCTAGTTATAGTTTCTGGGTTATAACGTGTTATCTGATATAATCAACGGTCTGAACAAGGTCAATATGCTCAAACCTTTGGTTACAACTTTGTGCTAGCATAGCTATTGACGACACCCAAAGACACCCAATTTCACTCACAAGGCTTGGGTTAACCTATGGTATGGTTTGCAGGGACTTCTCAAATGTGCCTCATGCTGAGATCACCTCCTCCAGACAGATAACATCAAGAAGTCACCTCCCTGACAAATCAACTGTGGTGAGATTTGAACCCGAACTTCATGGTCAGAAAGCGAATGTTCTAACCACATAGCCACACACCCATAACAAGGTATATAGAGAAACTGTAATACTGCCAGTTTTTTTTTCCGAACATATTACAAGTCACATACATCTCTCCACCTTTTTCACACTGTCTATTTTTGCATACATAGATTGTAGTTTCTCTGTGTTGGACAAGAGTAAATGTTTGTATACAATTTTGTGTATGATTTAGCAGTATAAAATTCTCTTTGAAAACGAAACCTTATTTGTCTATAGTTCTAAGATGAGGTTTTGCAGCTATTTACATTATTCATATTATTGTCCTCATCTTTGTTGCCATATTCGCAACATTTCAACCATTGTAGACTCTTCAGGTAACAGGAATTTTGAACTGAACCCTTTATTCCAGTCACTGGAGTAGATTGTTCTTGTTTCATGAATCATGCCACTTTTGAACGTCTTAGTTATCTCCCTTTAACTCAGCTCTAATTTTTTTTTTTGTTCACTACTGCTGTATCCAGGTATTGAACTTGCAACACTTGGGGTCAAGTCACTGAATTTAACCAGCATTTTGAGAGAGTTGGATAACAATGTAAATAAAAACAAAGCATGTTTGTCATTCTTTTTCTTTCAGCTATTCATCTCCATCCATGTTCTATGGTACTATATCATGGATAATAATAGTGCCTATAATAGGGAAATGCGAACAGGTAGTATTTTTTCTTGTATACCAGCCCCATATGTCCAGACGTACATCATAAAACCCTTTAGTAATATAGAACTAGAAGAAAAACCATAATTCTTGTAAATCTATGGACTATGTAAAGAATCTACACACTTTGATAGGTTACCTGTTTACACTTTATTTGTTAAAGAGTACGTGAAAATATTTTCATTAAACTAATAAATTAACACCAAACAAGATGGAACCGCTGGTAGACGGTCATCAGAGTTCTTCAAGGTGGTCTTGAAATGTTGTATTTAAAATATGAATTATTATCTTCGACGAACACAATGGAATATTGTCTTTGGGTTACAGTGTCATTGTTTGTGAAATAAGATAGCCTAAATTGAAAAATTTAACCTCTAATCTAAGCTTATGTAAAATTGTTGAAGGTGAGAAGGTTGTGCAAGAGAAATGAATTAGTCTGATTGAATCGGTTTGTCACGCATCATCTCTCACTTGTCTGATTGGGTGGCCTATCAACTTTGGACTGAACAAAATGATGCTGATTCAGCTTGACCTCTTACACAAGTGGTTTTGGTAGATTATCAACATGGTCTCATTGTCCAGCTGTCTGGCCATCCAGCAGTGTTCATTATGTTTCAACTGTCTTGTGTAGACGGAGCAGGTGCTATTGCTGTCTTTTAATATCTCATTTGTCTTTGGTTATTCTAATGTTATAAAATTGCACTAATGATATTGTCTTTGCCTCTTTTGGACTAAACAACAATTGAGAAACATTAGTGGCAGAGCAAGAGATCCGAAAACAACAAAACCTAAGGTTCCCTGTGGAATACCAGGGAAGTTAATCTCAATTTACCAAACTCAGACATTAGGAAAATTGAGTATTGCAATAATTTTCTTAGCTTTTAGGGAATTGTTTCTAAAATCCTGAATGTTTTTGAGGTCAGTAGAGACATCTCAAGTGCTGGGTTGATGAGTTGCATTTTTGGTTAGAAATGAGGTATGGATGGCCTAACAATAAACAACACAAAGTGGAATTTGTGAGTGGGGTTCAAACTGCAGTGTTCATGGATCTTATCATAGGTTTAATATATATATATATATATATATATATATATATATATATATATATATATATATTGATTTGTGTAAAATCTTTTCTAAAATAAAGATGGAAGCTGATGATGGTTCATCTCAAATAGACCTATACATCCGATTCACCATGAAATAATGTGTCTGTCTTAATTTTTCTTATATTTGCTCTATATGTATTTATATGCATATATGCTTAGAGCTCCCTTTAGAGAGTTATCCTACCACTTTATGTACAGGATACTCCTTTGGATTCTTCTATACCCACACTGCATGCTGATATATATATATATATATATATTTCTTTGGATAAATGATTTGTTAACAATGTTACTTGATTGGGTTTATTCTGTATGCCTAACCCTGCTAAATTTTGCTACTTTTAATATCAGCTAAGCTAACTTATTGAGAAGAAAATGAATTCAGAATTTAGTAGTGTTGGGCTTTAAAAAACATCCTTACTTGTTACTAATAGCTTAATCTGTGTGGTATGTGTTGTGGAGCAGTGGATATTGGCTTTGAATGAGAAATTGGAGAGCTGAATTCAAATTCCATTTAAATTTGTTGCATTCACTTACACCCTAATACTCTTCGGAAAGGTATTAATCTGTCTCTTCTCCCTCCAGCTATGGATTAAATAGCAGGGAAGATTGGTTTTTGTTGCCTTATTTAGCAACCAGCTAGTCATGTCTATTTCAAAACATGATTGTTCAAGTGTGCAGAGAGATGACACATTGATTCATGTATTTTGTGTGGACAGTAGTACGAATTGGAGCAGATAGACTGAACTATCGCCCGGTTCACACTCCACCCACATCTATTGAACAGGTGTAGAGGCTCATCCGTTGTTCCCTGTTTAGGATGTGGTTTCCGGCTTTCTCATTTCCAATCTTTTCACTCTTACGTAGCCCCCTGTACACCAGTGGCCTTACCGCCTTGCCCGGGGTGATATAATTTAAAAAAAAAAAAAAGACAAGTCTCAGTTTTAATTTGGTATTTTTAATAGTCATAAAATTGTGTTAGTTGTGACAAAGTTTTTTACATGTGGAAGGGAATTTATTTCATGCTTCACTTTGAAAAGTTATTTTTGTAAATATTGCTTTAATACTTTATTAAATAAAATACAGCTAAATTAAACAGTTTTTCTAAATAGTAGTGATCATGATAATATTAACCATTTTTCTACAATGAAATATTTGGTACTCATTGACTGAGCAGCCAATATTGCTTTTAGTTGAATTATATAAACTCTTTCTCTTCAAACAATTTCTTAGGAAAACAGGTTTCTGAACTGATGGAGGTTTCCTTCTTAACCTTTTATTTGAAGTGGTGTGGAATGTCAACATCTTGATTATGTCATTATTTTCTCTTTTAGTTTCATGTGCTATCCATTTTTGTGGTTTCTGCTGTTAAGTACAGATCTGTGTTTGTGTTTCCATAGCCTACAATGTTCAAAGACAGATGACCTTTTTTAAGCTTTACTTAAATCTTAAATTAGGCTTTACTTAAATCTTTTTTTACCATTGATCTTAACAAGCAGTTGTATAAAACTGACAGTTTAGATATTTCTGAAAAAGTCATGATCAGATGAGAATATTTAAGAATTTGAGTTAATTTTTGTCATGAAAATGTAAGCTTTTCTGTTCTTCAGCCTTGTAACCAATTTCTGCAATCTGTTTCCTTTCTTAAAAACTCTGACCTGTTGTCGAGTAGTTTTCGCACTGAAGGTTATAATCGTGCTATGTCGGTTGCTAATCGACTTAATGTACCCAAAATGTTAGGAACTTGGTAATCTTCCACTGTAAGCTGACTCCTTAGTATTTGGCTAACTGCCGACTAATATCAACTAGTGAATTCTACTGAACTCCAATAGAACTCTAAAAAACTCCTATGAACTTCCCAAGAACTTCTTCCATTAACTTTCTGTTAATTCTTATTAATATAGGAGGGAGAGTCTATCATCTGAGGAATAGGTGTGTTTCCCCATAACAAATCACAACATGTGTAGCCTATTTAATACAATCACAACTGTTCTGCCCATTTTTTATCTTTTTTTTTCAGAGCCAAAATTTACATATATGAAAAATGATCTTGTAAGAGAGTATTTGACTTCGGGACCTATTTGTTTTAAATGTTACCTGTAAAGCCTCCATTTTTCTCTTCCTGGTCAGTTTACATGTGAGGCACATTCGAATCATTGTTCACTCTGGGAGTAAATCATTTTCTTCTAGCATTGCAGAAAATGCATGCAAACCTGGATCTCATTGCCCTCTGTGGCAGTTCATTACAATGTCTCAATTTTATAGCAATTTTTGCTGTTGTGTAAAACTATCTCTGGCAAGGCCTCAAGGCATTCACAAATAATCTCACCAGATTTAATGTAATGCTAAAGAAAATGTATATATTATAAATGAAAAAAGTTTTACGTTTTTAGACTTTAAGGATTTTCATCAAACCTATCAAGCCAGATTATTTTTTTCTTGTTTAACTTTAGAAACTTTGAAAAAAAAAACTTTTTTAAATTATTGATAATATCAGTTTTCAAATAGGATAAACAGTTTATGCGAATTAAGGATAGATTTTTAATTAGTTTTCTTCTTTTGGAAATCTAGGATTAATAACTAGATTAGTTCATTATAGCATCTAAAAGAGTATGAGGCATCCTAGAAACAATCTTAGAAACATCCTAGACATAAATGGGGATATATGGCCCATCTCATACCCATTCACAGAATTGTCAGTGTTCACCAATTTACTATTGGGAGGGGCAACATTTGATAATAAGAGAAGAAGAGGAATTAAGAAGAGAATGAGAAGAAGAAGAAGAAGAAGAAGAAGAAGAGAAGAAGGAAGAAGAAGAAGAGAATGAAGAGAGAAGAAGAGGAATGAAGAAGAGAGAATGAGAGAAGAAGAGGAATGAAGAAGAGAGAATGAGAGAAGAAGAGGAATGAAGAAGAGAGAATGAGAGAAGAGGAGGAATGAAGAAGAGAGAATGAGAGAAGAAGAGGAATGAAGAAGAGAGAATGAGAGAAGAAGAGGAATGAAGAAGAGAGAATGAGAGAAGAAGAGGAATGAAGAAGAGAGAATGAGAGAAGAAGAGAGAATGAGAGAAGAAGAGAGAATGAGAGAAGAAGAGAGAATGAGAGAAGAAGAGGAATGAGAGAAGAAGAGAGAATGAGAGAAGAAGAGGAATGAGAGAAGAAGAGAGAATGAAGAAGAGAGAATGAGAGAAGAAGAGGAATGAAGAAGAGAGAATGAGAGAAGAGGAGGAATGAAGAAGAGAGAATGAGACAAGAAGAGGAATGAAGAAGAGAGAATGAGACAAGAACAGAGAATAATTTTATTTGATAAAATTTCTGCTATTACTCCTGATGTTATATTCCTACCACAGTAAATGTTATACTCTTAACACCTTAAATGTCACAATAAGATATAAATTTTGGTGTATTGAGGAATAGACATAGTTGCATCGACTTAGTGGGATATCTGAGATTCAATATCGATGACAACTTCATGTGAAATTAGTAATTTTGACCACTTTGTAGGGCAGACAAGGAAAGCACAAGTATAAAAAGCAACTGGGCCGAGCCATTGATAATAGTCTTAAGAACATGGGACATCTGATAATGATGTTAATAATCCCTGTTGATTATGATGATGTTGAAAAAACTTTAGGTCCTGGGCATGACGGTAAACTACATCCTGCAGCAAAGCCTCAGATTGGGAGGTTGTGAGGAGCATGGAACCACCTCTTAATTGCTGTTGTTCTCAGGAACACCCTGACCCGGAGTGGTAGCGCCTGTTAGGGTCCTAGCTATGGGCAAATAGTTCATCCCCAGACTGGAGTCAAAACACTCTGAAAATATAAAAATAGACTTTTATAGAAATATATACATAAAAATAGAATTTTATAGAAAAATATACATTTTTGAAAGATAAATATTACCAACGATACATTTTTGAAGAAAAAATTAATTCCATAACACATTTTTGAAGGAAAAAATTATTCTTAGCAAAACATTTTTGAATACAAAAATAGAAGACATTTGCAGTTTTCTAAAATAAAAAAGAATAAAAACAAAAAATTTACATTAAAATCTGACTAAATCAATCTTCTCACTATAACCAAGCATAAAAAAAAATACCTTAAAACCTCACTTTTTGGCATTAAATAACCCACAGAGGTTGATACATTGTTAAACAAAACTCAAACTCAAACAACTTTATGATGAATACAATAGAGATTGTAGATAACAATGATGGTAATAAACTGTGGTGATCATGATGGGGGGGAATATGTTTTTGAAAGGTACCAATTTCTGATAGATTCATTCATTTTTTTTTTTTTTTTTACTGCATTTTTACAGCCAGAAAATATTTATAAAGTATAATATTTGTTTTGAGATAATAGTTATTTAGTGATACAAGTTTTACTAATTAATCCATAACTGGGGGGAAATAGGTGTATTCATACTTATTTGAAGGCTATTATCTTTTTCAGAAGATGTAAGCATTAATTATGTGTGTGTGTGTGTGTGTGTTATTTATAATGCATATATATTTATATTTGAGAGAAAACTGGGGGCAACAGATGTAGTCCTACAGAAGGATACTGAGAATACCATGAACAGAGAATGTCAATAACTAGAAAATTTTAAGGAAAACAGAAGTCGAAAGGGCAATTATACATAAGATCAGTAAGAGATACAGTTGAAATTTCTGGTAAATAAGAAAAGAGAACTAGGAGAATTTAATGATCACAAGAATTACTGAACACAACCTCTTGTCAGTTATTGGCAAATTATTTGAAGATTTGTTGCCAATCCTCTCCAATATCTACAACTTTTGTCTGTCTCCTTAATTCCTGTTCTTGTCTCATTCTCTCTCCTTAATTCCTGTTCTTGTCTCATTCTCTCTCCTTAATTCCTGTTCTTGTCTCATTCTCTCTCCTTAATTCCTGTTCTTGTCTCATTCTCTCTCCTTAATTCCTGTTCTTGTCTCATTCTCTCTCCTTAATTCCTGTTCTTGTCTCATTCTCTCTCCTTAATTCCTGTTCTTGTCTCATTCTCTCTTCTCAATTCCTCTCTATATGTTATTTTTTTTTTCACCTATTCTTTATGAATTTAAGCATAGTATCGGCAACAAGTTATCAATTTACACTTGAAAATGGCTAGATGTATGTTCCATGATAACTTTTTATTTTGTTACTTTTTCTATTTGTTGAATTTTTTTTTCAACTTCTTGCTTTCCAATCAACTTTGATCTTCAAAAATTTGAATGCTATGTCAGTCGTTATCTGTCTTTCTAATTTATATTCTTTTATTTTTTTATCTTTTAAATAGTTTTTTTTATATTCTCTAACAGTCAGTATATCTTTGCAAGTTAGTGGCTTTATTGCCTTGCTTGGAAGGAAATATAGTTAAGAAATTAAAGTCATGAGAAAAATAAAATAAAACATAACTTCTGCACTTTAAGATAGAGACACTCTATATAACCTTGTGTATATAGAGTACACAAAGAAGAGACAAAATACTTTTTTAAGTTTATATATATATACATAATATATATATATATATATATATATATATGACTGGAATGTTTTTAATGAACTGACAAAGGCTGAATCAACATCAGGTTTTCATAATCTATCCAGATTAACATTCTCACTATCAAAACAGGTGCACAGAATTTTTTTTTTAAATACTGATAAATACAATAAAGATATTTAGATAAGTTTATCTGAAGTGTAATCAGGTGTTAATTCATGTTAAAAAGTATATCATGACAGTAATTTGAATAGATTGGCTTATATTTTGAAGGAAAAGAAAAATCTAAAATATGTTTCAATACAAAGATATATAAATAGGTGTGTCTGGTGCCACCTAACTATATACATATATGTATATACACAGACACACACACACGTGTGTGTGTGTATATATATATATATATATAAAATTTGAATTTCTATGTCTGTGTGAACGTATATATGTATATGCATCTTTGAAAATATATATGTATGTGTTAGATGTATATGTGTGTGTGTGTGTGTATATATATATATATATATATAAAACTTGAACTTCTATGTCTGTGTGAATGTATATATGTATATGAGAATGTATATGCATCTTTGAAAATATATATATATGTGAATGTTTATGTATGTGTTATATGTATATCTATGTGAATGTTTATTTGTATAAATATATGTATGTGTGAGTTTATATATCTATCTGTATATATATATATATATGTGTGTGTGTGTGTGTGTGTGCATGGGTGTTCCAGCTGGAAGCAATCAGATATCTAACCATACTGATGAGCTGTGATACAGTGAAACAGGACTGTCTGCAGATGATTCTATATATATATTCAAAAGTCCCCAGACAATCTTGCTAAGTCTGAAACTAATCTAAACATTTCAAAATCATCCTCTGGTTTCTTGATTGTTGGCTATCTTCTTCTCTTTAGGAAGTACGCTAATGTCCACATGAATTACTTGGGAGTTTAAATCCATGAACATCACCTGTTGTCTAGAGAACTCTAGCAATCTCTAGACCATTCTTACAAGTCTCCATCTTTCTCTATTAAACAGTCACATATCTTTTCTTTGTCTCAGTCTCTTTTCTCTCAAGACTTTTGCCTGCTAGATAGCTATTTCTAATAATATAGACAAAATTCTATCCCTACATCAATTTTCAAATATTTTTATGCACATCATGCCAGGTGGCTTAAATTCTTTGTCTCTGATTTTCCTGATATCTAAATCCAGAACTTCTCTATCTCTTATGTAAGTAGTGGACTTCCCTGTGTGTTTTTCTAGTAACCCTGATGGAAATGCTTCTCTTCTAAATCTTTTCTTTACCACTGTCTCTGACTCATGTTATGCTATGCAGCTCTTCCCTCATGACAACTCTGATCATGTGGTGGTATCTCTAAACATTTCCCTCCCCACTACTTGCCAAGAATTTCCTACCAATAGAATACTTTCCTATTATCAATGTGCAGATTAGAGCTTGTTCCATTATTTTCTTTGGGACATACATTAGAATGAAGATTTTTATGTTCCTATTCAAAAATGTGCCTCTGGGTGAAAGCCAGTATTGATACTTTCATTCCAACAAGGAAACTCCAAATTAAATCTCATCTCCTAAGTTCTCATCAACATGCACAGCTGCTATTGCTCACCAGTATCACTTCTCCTGCTGTTGCTCACCAGTATCACTTCTCCTGCTGTTGCTCACCAGTATCACTTCTCCTGCTGTTGCTCACCAGTATCACTTCTCCTGCTGTTGCTCACCAGTATCACTTCTCCAGCTGTTGCTCACCAGTATCACTTCTCCTGCTATTGCTCACCAGTATCACTTCTCCTGCTGTTGCTCACCAGTATCACTTCTCCTGCTATTGCTCACCAGTATCACTTCTCCTGCTATTGCTCACCAGTATCACTTCTCCTGCTATTGCTCACCAGTATCACTTCTCCTGCTATTGCTCACCAGTATCACTTCTCCTGCTATTGCTCACCAGTATCACTTCTCCTGCTATTGCTCACCAGTATCACTTCTCCTGCTATTGCTCACCAGTATCACTTCTCCTGCTGTTGCTCACCAGTATCACTTCTCCTGCTATTGCTCACCAGTATCACTTCTCCTGCTGTTGCTCACCAGTATCACTTCTCCTGCTATTGCTCACCAGTATCACTTCTCCTGCTGTTGCTCACCAGTATCACTTCTCCTGCTGTTGCTCACCAGTATCACTTCTCCTGCTATTGCTCACCAGTATCACTTCTCCTGCTGTTGCTCACCAGTATCACTTCTCCTGCTGTTGCTCACCAGTATCACTTCTCCTGCTGTTGCTCACCAGTATCACTTCTCCTGCTGTTGCTCACCAGTATCACTTCTCCTGCTATTGCTCACCAGTATCACTTCTCCTGCTGTTGCTCACCAGTATCGCTTCTCCTGCTATTGCTCACCAGTATCACTTCTCCTGCTGTACCAAAGTGGCACAATATAGGTTTTTCAGATTAATGGTGGTACTGCAAGAGTGTGCCAAAAACCCTCCTCCATCCAATCAATTCAAAATCCTGATATCTGCAGAAGACAATTTTAAATGCATTGCTCGGAAATTCTTTCAATTCAACACTTGATTTGCCTGGATTACCCACACCCAATTTCCCACCTAGAACAGAAACCTATTAATTGATATGTGCATTGTACTGTCTCTGGTCTTGGACATTGTTTCTAAGTGTTGTGGAGTAGTTTTTGCACTGATGCTTATAATTATGCTATGTCGGTTGCTACTTGACTTAACATACCCAAAATGTTAGGAACTTGATAATCTTCCACTGAAAGCTGATTCCTTAGTATTCGGCTAACTGCCAACTAATATCAAATGCCTTATTCTAACTATGTCCAAACTGAAACTTGTAGTGCTACTGAACTCCAATAAAACTCTAAAGAACTCTCTAGACATTCTAAGAGCTCCCTGTTAACTCTTATTAATATAGGAAAGAGAGTTCATTAACTGGGGAATAGGTGTGTTTCACCATAACAGTAAGTTAGACTCCCATAAGCCAAGAGGAGGTTATGGAATCCTAGCTGTTGTCATTAATAAACATGCCACTGATATGGCACCAGTTCGCTCCAAACATTACAACTTTTGTCTCTCTGCATCCTTTTTTCTAGCATGTTGAAACTCCTCATCTGTAGTTCCTGTTTTAAGAACTCTGCAAAAAACTATGATTTTTCTATCACCCTTGTTAACCTCTTATCAGTTTTTGGCAAATTATTTTCGGCTCCAATCAATGCTGAAATACTTAAGTATCTCACCTCTCATGACTTACTCTCTGACAAACAACATGGCTTTCATGTTACTAGGTCTACTGCTGATGTAATAACCAATATAAGTTAATGTGTATACCAGGCTCTTGATAATAATAGTGAAGCTCAAGCTGTGACCTAAGATATCCCAAAGACTTTTGACAGTATGCTGCTCTTCTATATGAGCTCAAGTGTTACAGTATTACAGCACAATTGTTTAATTGAATTCACTTGTCTCTTTTACAGGCATGATTCCAAATCATTTCACATGAACAAATGTGTAACTCTATTCGAGGTCTTATGTTGTTTGTGATCTTCATCAATGATTTTTCTAATATCATCAGTTCCCAAGTAAGCATCTGTGCAGAGGACACCACCTTTTATTCCTGTCTCAACACCTGACAAAATAATCCTGGCTGCTGCTCTTAAAACATACCTCCCAATCAATGTTTTACTGGGGCAGGGAATGGCTTGAAAATTTGAATGCAACCAAAACTAAACTACTCTTCTTTAATCACCATTGATAAAATTTCCTACCCGCTATCAACATGGCTGATGTTAGTCTTCTAAAGGGCAATCCTGTACCTGTTTGACCTCAATTTTTCATCCGACCTAAAGTGGAATGACTACATCAAATCCATAGCTGCATCTTGTAAATAAAGTTTGATCACTTTGTCATGTCATAAAGAGTTTGTTGTCAGAATCCATCTTAGACATTTATAAATCTACCATTCGTCTATTTAATGAATACTGTTGCCATATTTGGTCAGGTGACTCTGCTATTCATTTCAAGGTTCTTGACAAAAACCAAAGAAGGATCTGCAGTGTAATTGATCCTGACCTGGCATCTCATTTTCAGTCATTTTTTCACTGATGTAATGTGGCTTCTCTTTGCTACAAATGTTTGTGGCAATGGCTCTCACAACTTTTTTTTTTCCTGGTGACCCAACCACATAAATTTAAGAATGCAACTAGTTTTCATCCAAAGAGCACTTTTTATTGTTGAAATAGAAAATGTCACAACTACTTCTACTCTATCAACTTCTTAAAGTATTAAGAAAAAGGACAATTTTGCTAGAAACAAAGTGGAGAGTACTGGATTGCTATATGATGTCGGTTCTCTAATATGGCAGTGAATGTTGGACAATATCTTTGAAGACCTTGTATTTATCGGATATTGGGTAATAGTGAGTGATTTGTCACACAGGCAGATTGGCGTAGTCAGTCCAAATGAAAGACCAACTTCTTGTTTGATCTAACGAAGAGGCATATATATATATGAGTGAATAGAATCCACTCATGCAAATGTGTTGGGCAAGTCCATTATAGTAAAGTGAACTAACCCATCTGCTGTATTAGATACTCTCCTATAAATGAGGTAGACAAAAAATGGACAAAAAGAAGAAAGCCATGTTAGAACGTAACTTCTTTGATTTTTACAGTATCAGAAATTAGTGAAGGGAATCATGCTAGACCTATTATTAAGCAGAGAATTACCTCAGTAACCCTGAGTTTTTGCTTGCCTGGTAATTGATCTGAAGCATGCTATCTCTCAATGATGTGGGTTCAAGAGTGGTGTGACATTGTTTTGGAAGAAACCGCTGTGCATGCCTTCTATCACTGTCCTCTGCTTCACCCATTTTAGGATCATGTTGGCAAGTTGATGACTCACATTGATCCCAGGCATCTTGATCTCACATACGCATGTGATAATGTGTTACCACTGTGTTCTGGGCAAAAATGGTGGTGTTAATGATGAAGATGGAAAGAATCTTACAAGACAAACATTATTCTCATCAGGATCTGGTTGGGTTCTTTTGGCATTAGAGGAACATCATAACTGACAGAAAGTGTTTGTTATTGGCAGATTTTAATGAAAGATCTGTGAATGGGACTGTTATGGTATTCATTAGTATAAATATAGTTAGAGACCAGAGTCAACGAGGAGACAAGTTAAGCTTACAAGGGAGACCTCCGTAATGAATACAGAAGCAATCACTTTATTAAGGGAAGTAACCCCTATCCCAAGGGAAGGCAACTCATGCCATGACAGGGCCAGTCTTGATTTTCTTATTTTTTTTAGTTGCCTTTTGACACCATGAGGTTATTTCCTGTTGACCACTTTCCCTGGTTAAGCTAGACACATTTGTTTATCTATTTAATATAAGTAATTGTTGTTCCTGGCCTGCTCTTGGCATTCCCTTTTGTTATGATACATGTCAAGATACCCAACCTCTCTAGTTTGTTGTCGTTTCTACCCCCTTTTAATCTTGACTGGATCAACTTTTGATAATTCTCTTCTCCATATATTTTTTTTCCTTACTCCTAGCAAGTGAGCTGCTTGATTCTGCTTCATAAGCTCTCTTGGGGTGGATGTGTCCTAGTTTATTTTAAAATTTTTCTTGTATTTTATTTTCATTATTGGGTACATCCACCTTCCCACTTATTTCATGTCATAAGTTAAAAAATTTCTATATTAACAAAACAACAATTAAATAACTATTCATATCATGAGTGTTTCAGTTAAGCAATATTGAAGTATGTGATGAATTAAAAGACAATGAATAAGTTCTTTTGATGTATGAGTAAATTGTAATGAATGAATGGGTCATGAACCAGATTAACTAGGTGTAGGCTAGTCAGTGAGACCAACCTTACTCCCTTCTATTTGGTACTGTGCCATACGAAAAGTACTATTTAGAAAAAAAACATTTTCTATAAAAAAATCGATAGCAACTATAAAGACAAATCTTTTCTTAGATATAAAAACATTTTCTAGAAATCACAAGAAACATAAACAGTTTCTTTAAAAAATAAATTTATAGCACCTATAAGGAAGGCAAACCTTCTCAGAGAAATATAAACAGTTTCTATAAAAAACAAATTTATAGAACCTATAAGGAAGGCAAACCTTCTCAGACAAATATAAACAGTTTCTATAAAAAACAAATTTATAGCACCTATAAGGAAGGCAAACCTTCTCAGACAAATATAAACAGTTTCTATAAAAAACAAATTTATAGTACCTATAAGGAAGGCAAACCTTCTCAGACAAATATAAACAGTTTCTATAAAAAAACAAATTTATAGCACCTATAAGGAAGGCAAACCTTCTCAGAGAAATATAAACAGTTTCTATAAAAAACAAATTTATAGAACCTATAAGGAAGGCAAACCTTCTCAGACAAATATAAACAGTTTCTATAAAAAACAAATTTATAGAGCCTATAAGGAAGGCAAACCTTCTCAGAGAAATATAAACAGTTTCTATAAAAAAACAAATTTATAGCACCTATAAGGAAGGCAAACCTTCTCAGACAAATATAAACATTTTCTATAAAAAACAAATCTATAAGGAAGACAATACTTCCCTTAGAAATATAATATACAGAACTCCAGTTGACAAAAATAAGAAATTGAAATCATTTATTATAAAAAATTTAAAACTACTGACCTTATTGTCAAAAATAATAATTCATCCACAAGACCCAAATTACAGGGAACCAATATTATTTATGAACTTAAATGTCTTTCAAGAAACTCTGTTCCTGATCCATGTTAATCTGCAAATATATACTGGATATACTACAACATCTAAACTTATTTATAAATGGAACTTTGTCTCTGTGTGTCCATTACTTATAGACTCCAAAACGGCTGAACTGATTTTCTTGAAAATTTACACAGTTGTACTATAAGCATCTGTGAGTGTTCTTAGCTAAGATTTGTGTCAAGGTACCCATGATAAATATTGAAAATCGATAATCGAAAAAATCGGGTTAGAGAAGGAGTGGTCCAAATTTAATCAAATTTGATACACTCATAGACAAAGACATAAGAAACGATAATCAAAAGTTTTGTTGCAGTTCTTACAATAGTGCAAAAAATCGATTATATATAAAGGGCAAGATGTTTGTGTGTGTGTCTCTGTTTATCTGCCTGTATGTCTGTATTTTTTTCAGCCCTTTTATTTTAGTTTTTGCTTCGGTTTTGGCTCTAAGTAGGTATAATTGTAGTTCTTAGTCTCAGCCATGATACCATTTACTCAGAGGACTTATTTAGCCTTCAAAATTCAGTTTACGATGAAAAAAACTTATTTGATATTGATAGCAGGAAATCAAAATTTGACTTAGATTCATTCATTTTTCTTTCAGTCTACAGTTTTGCTTTAACTGGAAACAACTATTGCTTTTTCGTCTTTCATGCCAACATCCAAAGAGTCTGAGCGCCAGGACCATGGATTAGTTTTAAAGCTTTCATTACACCCGAGCAACACCGGACTATACTGCTAGTGTTTCATAAGAAAACATCTATTATATCTTAATGACCATACTTCTATTAGGCCTCCTTGAAATACACATAGAGATCTGCCAGAATCTATTGGTAACATATTCGTCAATAATACAAATATAATAGCTTCATGCACATGTAAAAAAAAAAAATGCTAAAAATAATAAAAGCATTATTAATAAAAAGAAAATAAAGAAAAATTAACACTCATTAATATAAACTGTAAACAAGGATGCAAGATATGTGCATAAAATAAAAATCATCCTTGATAATGGCTAAATGTATAGCTGAAAGCACTTGGATAAGTAAAACATTCAGGCAATTTTCATAGAATTTATGTTCTGAAAAGAAATACATTATAAAATGTATAATAAACTTAACAATAGCATCTTGTCTATTTCTAATGAAACTTTTATAAAAGAGGGATTGCTGTCTACATACTGTACATACATACATATATATATATATATATATAGGGTGTCCATAAAATCCGTGTGCACTTTACAAAATTTTTAATTTTATTTCTATTTGTGATAGAAATAATCTGTAAAAAATGTTATAAAGTTTAATGTATCTAGATTTAAGTTTAGTTATTGAATAATTCTTTATCACAAAATTTGAAACAATTGTTAGATAAGTAAACAGATGGATCAGAAGGGGTGGACCATTTTATTGGCCTTCACGTTTGCCAGATTTGACTCCATTAGATTTTTTTTTATGAAGATATGTAAAAACAATTGTGTATGCAACCAAACTTAGTTCATTAGAAGATTTGAAATCTAAAATAACTAATGTGATTTTCGGCAGTACTTTATATCAATTAGGAAGTGTTTTCCATGAACTGCAAAATCATATTACCCTTTGTATTGCTAATGATGGAGGGCGTGGAAACTTAAATAAAATTTCAGTAAATCTTTAAAAATATAGATTTACTACTTTCTAATACTACTATATATATATATATATATATATATATATATATATATATATATATATGCTGGTCAATAGTGCATTATGTTTAGCAAGATCTATTCAATTATCCTAACAGTTATTTTATAGGAAGTTACATTTATGTCTCAAATTATGCTAGTGGCTTTTGTGTAGAAATTAACGTGGATTGTGGTGCAGTTATTTGTAGTTTTTTATGATATTGTTTGTTATCTTTTTATTTATTATTGTAAGAATTATTTGTTGCTGATGGTTATTATTACTTTTACGTCTGTTGTCTGTGTTCATTCTTAGTTTGTTAATTTGTTTATCTAAATTCTTTATTATTTCATTGTATTTCTTCTGACCACTTGCACAATATGCAGTGTGGCATTGTCATGGTGGAAAAGCACACCATTGCAATTCACCAGTACTGGCTCTTTCAATTGCTGCGAGTATAGGTCTCCACTTGATGACCTGTTTACCAGACACAAAGCATAATCTTGAACCCACTTTTCATCACTGGTAAGCACTCGATTGAATAAGGATGTGGTACAATGGCTAGAAAGCAGCAATACTCAAGCTGCCACTTGTTGTCCCTTATGGACCTCCAACAGCATTTGCGGAACCCACTTGCTCAGTTTGTATGTCTTACCTAAGCGGTGCAGGTCAAATCTAACTGTTTCATCGGAAACATTGAACTGTCTTGCAAGTTCACTACATGTTAGACTACTGTCCTCTTCAGGACTTTGTCATTCAAGACCTGTGGTTGTCTACTGTGGGGCTCACCATGGAGAGACAAATCTCCCGACTTGAATTTTTGAAACCATCACCTTGCAGTATGTTCATCCACAGCACTATCCCCAAATGCTTGACATATGCAGTGACTTGATGCAGCTGCTGATAAGTCCAATTTGAAGTTGTAAAGCAAACAGCCCCGAACAAGATCTCTAGAAACTTCCATCCTTCCCAAAGCTGTCCGGCTTATAACTGATGGCTGGGCACAGTGTGCATGTTTTTTATAATGTCTGATGTTCCACTTGTGGCTGTCCGAATTTGAAAACAATTGCTACACGCATTTTGTATATATTTCAACTTCATTCAATGACTAATCAAAAAACGGACAGAATTTCTCTGGTTACTTTGGATATAGCTTTTTCTTAGGTTAAGTGTGACATTGGGTAAATCTCTTTCTTTGAAGTGTGTTTCTTTTCTATTTTTTTGAAAAAAATTGTTGTAATTATTTTTCTGGTTCTGTCTCTTTTTGTCTTTATGCAGTTTTTTATTATCATGAGATAATCTCAAAAGGTTTATATAATTTTTATCACATTCATACGGTAAATGTGATGTAGATTTGAATGTACCCTCAACGAGGAAAAAAAAACAAGAAAAGTTTTTAAATATGAAAATAGGATATTTTTAATTTTTGTGTTTTTACAAAAAAAATTTTTCTAAACTAGTAAAACTGCTACAGTTATTGAGTTAAAGTTCATTGTTTGTAAGTGTCATGCAGATTTTTGAGGAGGGGCGCCAGTGTTGCGCGGGTCTAGTGAGCAAGGGCGCCAGTGTCACGGACTTCTGTTGAGCAAGGGCTTTTGAAGAAGTGTGTAAATATAATCACTGACTTAGCATTTATAGACTTGACTTAAATACTAAAATGAATCACCAAGAATGGCGGAAATGCAATTCATTGTATGAAAAAAATTAAATACTTATTTTCAAATGTTTAATTCATTAACCAGAATGATGCACGAACCCCATAACTCAGAAATTATTTTTTTGTTATTTGGCTTTTGACCTTCTTGCTCTTCAAGTTCTTCACTCCACAAATTTCTACCCATAAACTCCCAAGTTTCTGCATCATCAAATAGTTTATAACAAAAAAATTTTTAAAAAAATATATATATATATATATATATATATATATATATATATATACATACAAAACTTCTGAGTTTTCATATTTCATGGTAGAAAGGGATCTTCAGATGATTCATCAAAGAGATTGATTAACCCCTTTCGCAAAAGAATATGAAGTCAGAAATTACCATTTTTCACTTCAATAGACATCACTTTGTATTCTTTTTGATGTTAAAAATAAATTTATTTTCATCATAATTTAGCTTTCTGTTTTTTACATTTTTTTTTCTAATCATTTCATCCCTAACAAGGCTAGACTGTCACAAGTGCACAGAGGGTTACAGTGAGAGAAATAACAAGGTACAGAAAATATCAAAGAAACGATAAGAGATGGTTGGGAATCAAAAAGATAGTGATTGATGTTGCATTGAAACTTTTGGAGATTGTCACTATCAGGCAAGCAAGCAAACAGAGAGTTCCACAAACAGTAAGTGCAGAAAAATAAACTGTTAAAAGAGGTGGTTATATTTAATTATTTTGATAATAAAAGTGTGAGAACTTTTTGTTCATCTAGTAGCACACGTAAATATATGTGGTCAGGGAAACAGGGAAAAAGCTAGTCAGATCATTTGCCATGAAAATACTTGTAGAAAATAAGGAAAATACTTGTAGCTGTCAAATTGTTGAAATTAGCAGTTTTCTTTAAAAGTTTTCTTTAATTATTACTTTGCTATTAATCAGAGAATTTAAAATCTTCTTTGGAACAAGAAGTGCAACTGCAGAATTCTTAGATAGCAACAACCAGTAATCAACTGTAGTTGAAACAGCTCAAATTCACCCAGCAAATTGGTAAGTGGTTTATATAACAGCCTGGGAGATTCCACTCTGCCATTTAGGCAAGTGTATTCCATAGATTTTGATTGACTGATGATTCCGGTGTGGATAATATCAGCACAATATCCACTCTGTGGTACGAAGAGAGAGGGACATGTATTGAGTTCCAACCCTGTTTATTTTTGTCTGCCAACTGGACACTAGTTGGAAACATTCTTGTGAAGGTAAGTCTCATACTTTTAATTGTTCATCTCCCTTCACTCCTCATTGCATGAGGATAATGGCCTTTGAGGGGATATTAGTTCTTTGTGGCCCGGCTGATTGTATGGAAGTAGTCTTAACAATGCACGGGCAATTTTCTGTGGCTGGGCGATGTCTTATTTTCTTTGACATGTGGGACAAGTGTATTGGGCTTCTGTGCATCCCTAATACTCGGCTTCGGAAGAGCACTAGGGATGGGAGTAGGGATTGTAGTTGTTAGAAGCTTCCTGGGAAATCGGCAGTTCCACAAGGTGATCCTGTCTGATCTCTCCAACCTGATTCAGTACTGATAGTTAGGTAGTGTCCCACCTGTGATTGGTTGGATGTTGTATTGATACTATGTCTCTATTTGAAGAGGAAGCAGAGTATGGGCCATACGGTTATACCTTTCTATCAGGCGGTCATTACATTGAGACAGAAGTTTCTCACAATTTTGAGCTGTAGCTATCCATTTCGCATGTGGCATGTAAAGCCTGGGTTGGGATGGTATAAAATCTCGTAGGCGACGGTGTAGTAGAAGTTGTGCTGGGGATATCCCAATGGTCTGGATGGGCGTGTTTCTGTACTGAAGGATGGCCTGTACTGCTTTGTTATCTAGGAATCCTTGAGTTCCTGTGTTAGTATGTATTATTCTTTTAGCAGATTTGATAGCTAGCTCTGCTCAGCCGTTGGATTCAGGATAGGCAATGGATGATAGTCTGTGTTTCACTGCCCAGTCTTTCAGGAATTGTTGGAATGGTAGTGAATTAAAAGGTAGGCCACCATCAGTACTGAGTTCCTCTGGAGCACCATATGTTTGGAATTATATCTTGACAAATTGAAATTCTCTTAGAGGTATCCGCATGCTTATGGCTTAAATGACAAAGAAGGAGCCCTCCAGTTAACCTGTTAGCACAGTCCTCAGGTTCCATCCTGTTAACAGTGCCATATAGAATTCTTAGATAGCAACAGCCAGTAATCAGTTGAAGTTAAAAGATGCCCAGCAAATTAGTAGGTGGTTTATATAACAGCCTGGGAGATTCCACTCTGCCATCTAGGCAAGTCTATTCTGTAAGTTCTGATTGGCTGATGATTCTAGTGTGGATATTGTGCTCAATAAATATCAGCACAATCTCCACTCTATGGTGAGAAGAGAGTGGGACATGTATTGAATTAGTGAGTGTGCTTCTTGATTTCATCATTTGACGGAATACAGCAGCCACTAGTTTTCTGGGATGGATGGGTCTTACTAACATAGTTTATTATTTCGTTTTAAAAAAATTTGTATTTTTAGTTTGATTTCGGGTTCATCCCCCTCCCATCATTTCATCCTTCATTAAATATTTTAAGTTATATATTATATTGTATATAAATGCATTTTATTGTTATGGGTTTACCCACCCCTTTTTTAGGTTTCCCTTGTAAGTTTGTGGTATTGTGGTGTATGAAGGATTGGGAGCTGATGGATGGGTTCTTGTGGTGAATGTAAATTGTAATGTGTGATTGGGTCGTGATAGTGTTTAGCTATGTATAGAATAGTTAAGTGAGTACCACCCTCTACCCCTCCCCTTTTCGGCCTTGTGTCATAATTTGTATTTTTTACAAATAAATATTGAGAAGGGAGAGGGACATGTATTCAGTTATTTTTGTCTGCCAACTGGACGCTAATTGGAAGCATCCTTGTGAAGGTAAGTCTTACACTCGTAATTGTTCACAATCTAGAAAAGATGAAATTTTTCTAATCAAGAAAGTTTTTTACGTTATTAACCAACTGATATTGCTAAAACTTTTAGGATATTTAAAAGAAAACAAAGAAATATACTTCTTGAATTTCAGTTTGACATTTATTATTGAAAATATTGTTAAGAACTTGTTCAGGAATGTTTGTCTTTATTGTTGAAACAAAATAATTGTCATAGAAGTTTTTCTTTATAGAAAACTAGCAGTATAGCCCGACATTGCTCGGGTGTAATGAAAGCTTTAAAACTAATCCATGGTCTATCCTGGAGCTCAGACAAAAGAATGTTTGTGTGAAGTTTGGTGAGAATTGGATAAAAATTGTGGATTTGTATAAAGGACATACAGACAGATAAACACACACACACACACACACAAACATCTTGCCTTTTATATATATATATATATATATATATATATGATCAATTTTCTGCACTATTGTAAGAACTGTAACCTTGAAACTTCTGAATATCGTTTCTTATGTCTTTGTCTATGAGTGTATGAAATTTGATTAAAATCGGACCACTCCTTCTATAAGTTGATTTTTTTGATTATCAATTTTCAGTATTTATCAAGGGTACCTCAACACAAAACCTAGCTAAGAACACTTGCAGATGCTTATAGTACAACTGTGTAAATTTTCTAGAAAATCGGTTCAGCCATTTCGGAGTCTACAGGTAATAGACACACACAGACAAAGTTCCATTTATAAATAAGTTTAGATTAGATAAATAAATTCACAAGATACAGGTCATGGAAACATTTGATTAACACAGTATCAAATATACTCTAACTAAATTATGATCTTAATATTTCAGACGGTATTATAGACTCTGATATTCTATGAACTTTGTCAGTTGAATCCCAAGTTCTTAAAAGCAGGGTTCATACCAGCAGAGGCCGTGGCAATGAAGGTGAAATCAAAAACTTACCTTGAAAAAGAATTTTAGTCAAAAAAGCAAATCAAGAAAACTTTTGCTTTAGTAAGTCTCAAAACATGGTTTTCCTGACGGCTACAACCTCCAGAAATTTAAATGCAAAGTCAATACTCATCTACTAACCACTGGACTCTTGCTCTCTCCCCACCCCCGTATAACCTTCCGTTTCTCTCCACCTATGTATTTGTCATTGCACCTGCTTTCTCAGCTTTCTATTGTTCCTTTCTAACTAGTTTGTACTCCTCACTCTTTCCTAATTAATCTTTTTACAGTTATGTAGCCCCCAGCTCCTCAGTGGCATTTCTGCCTTGCTCGAGGTGAAATGATTAAAAAAAAAAAATTCATGCTTCTCTCAAAACCTTGACCACTTTGAGCTTTTCTTGCCCCAATAAAACAATAAAAACGCCCTACATTGAACGAGAGCTGGATTCTCTGTTCTTCACGGGTGAAGAAGGCAGTTCTATTTTACAAATAGTGCTTACTAGCTTTTGA
This sequence comes from Ascarosepion bandense, assembly GCA_037127315.1. Lineage (NCBI taxonomy): Eukaryota > Metazoa > Mollusca > Cephalopoda > Sepiida > Sepiidae > Ascarosepion > Ascarosepion bandense. The sequence continues at coordinate 2,240,948 of JBBBDQ010001538.1, forward strand.
CTCCACAGTTGTGGATATGTATTTTGGATCCCTTTTGGTTTATGTCCCCAGTATTTTTTTACTTTGAATATGAAAGACTGATTCATGATTTTTTAAATTATGACCTCTGATTATTAATTTTTGCATTTTATCCCCATTATCATAGCTATTTTCTGACAACAGCTGTGAACGGTTTCAGCAAAGAAGTGTCTTTGAGATCCTTTGGGATAACGTTAGCTGTTAGCAAAATAGGAAATATCTTGCAGGAATATACTCGTTAGTTTAAGGCTTCTTGATTGTGAAAAGTCATTTAAAAATTTATTTCCAAGAACTTAGAATAATTACCTGTATTTATCTTGATGCCATCATCACTTTGAGAGAGGCTCATAATTTAAAGTCTACATTACTAGCACAAAATATTACCTCACCTTTTCAGTTTAAAATCATAATGGTGGATTATTTTCATGAAGAAGCAGCTATTTCTTCAGTCTAAAAAGCTGTATATTCATCACTAAAAATTCATGTTCACATGTCAATTTTAATGTAGTTCTTTGCCAAACATTTTTACGTTTCTTTTTTTGATGCTAACTTAAAATCGGTAGTTTTGTTGCATGCTTGTCTTTAGTTTGTAATATTTTAAATATTCGCACTGTTAATGTTTGCAGCATCAATTTTTAAATTTTTCCTTGCAATAAAATCTGCTTTTCTTGTTTATTATCATTTTAATGTTTTAAATTTTAAAAATTTTAATTCAATTTGGCATTATCAAATATTTAAATTGATTTATTGTTCCTGGATCTCGATTTCATTTTTTTTTTTTTTTTTTTTTTACAATTACTAATATTGTCCTCCCTCACTCAATAACTTGGCTGTATTTCTTTCTTTTACATATGAGGTTATAACTTTCTTACAACCCATGACAATCTTTATATATATAAAAATATACTCAGTTATAATCTGAGATTAAGGACAGGATGGTTAAATAAAATAAAGACAAGAGGAAAACTATTTTAAATTGCCTGTGTGTTTCGTCCTGTGATGGATTTTATCAAGGCAAAAAGACAAAATGAGCATTATCCTAAATTCTTCTTCTTCTATGTGCCCTCTCCTTTCAGGATGTAGGTGATCATGGTTCTCCAAGTCTCCCTATCCCTTGTGGCTCTTAGTATGTTTGAGCCTGTTGCTCCTTTCAACCCCCATTCGGTCATCCACCTGATGAGGCCCTGCAAATATGTTATCTGCTGCATTCCTCTGTCTCTTTTCCTTCTATCTGGCCAGTCAGTATCAGGTTCTCCAGGCTCTCCTTCCTCATTGAACTAGGAACTAGGAACTTCAGTTGTCTCTTCCTGATGCTCAGTATTAATTTCCTTTTTGTTGCCATTCTTTCTAACACCTCATTGTTGCTTGCATGCTCGGTCCACAATATCCGTAGCATCCTTCTGTAGAACCACATTTCTGCTGCTTCCAGTTTTGTCCTCATTTTCAATGATATTGTCCAGCATTCACTGCTGTATTGAAGAACTGCCATCACGTAGCAGTTTAGCACTCTTTTCTTTGTTTCTAGTGAGATTTTCCTGTGTGTTAGTACTTTACTCAGCTTCTGGAACATGTCCTTTGCCATGCCAATTTGCCTACAGATCTCTGTGTCGCACTTTCCATCTCCAGTTAGAACACTTCCTAGGTATTTAAATTTTTGCACTTGCTTGATTCTGGTATCTCCCACCTTTATTTGGCATTCTGGGTTGTACCTTTTGCTGATGACCATGCACTCAGTTTTCTTAAAGTTTATTTGTAGTCCTTTTTTGTCAGTCTCCACCACTACCTTCTGTATGAGGTCTTGTAGTTTCCTTTCCATGTCCACAATCAGTACTGTATCATATGCATACCTTATGTTGTTCAAGTTGTGTCCTCCAACAACAAATCCTGGCGTGTCATCTAGGGTCCTCAAGATATTCTCACTGTACAAGTTGAACAAATCCGGTGAAAAGACACATCCTTGTCTTACGCGTCTTTCTATCTTTGTAAATCTACTGAGATCATTACTTGTCCGTATGCAGGCCATTTGCTGCCAGTAGAGATTCTTGATTACACTTATGTCTTTGCCAAAAATATCGAGACTTTCGAGCATCTCCATCAATTCTTTGTGTTGTATCTTGTTGAATGCCTTTGCATAGTCAATGAAACATAGGTACAAGTCTTTCTTCATTTGTATTGCCCTTTCGGAGAGCATCCTAATCATGAATATGGCGTTCCTTGTTCAAGTGTCTTTGACGAACACGCACTGTTCCTGCCCTATCTCAGGCCTGATTCTGCTTCTCGCTCTATTCATCAGGATTCTGACCATCAGTTTGGTAATGTGACTCATTAAGCTGATAGTTCTGTGTAGTTCACACACGTTTGAACCTGGTTTCTTTGGCAGGGCTATAAATATCAACTTGCATAGGTCGTCTGGTATTATTCCGCTGTTATAAATTTCGTTTATTATGTCGGTAATCTTTTCTATGCCATATTCTTCTAAGGCTGTCAGCAGCTCTATCACTATGCTGTCTGGACCAACTGCTTTGTTTCTGTTCATTTTGGCTATTGCAGCTTCCACTTCGGATTTTAGTATTTCCGGTCCATTCATCTCCTTGTGTATTCTCAGTCGTTCTCTCTTGTCGCAAAAAGATCCTTTATATGTTCTCCCCCTGCACTGGAGTATTTCCTCTTTCTCTAATATGATTGTTCCATCCTTGGATTTTATGCATCCTGCTGAGGAGCAGGTATTTTGTCCTGTCAGTTCTCTTATCTCTTTATGCATCTCTGCTTTGTTGGTCCTGCTCAGTCTCTCGACTTCTGCACATTTGTTGTTGAGCCATTCCTCTTTGGCTTGTCTGCATTTGTCAAGTTTCTTGTACTCTGCTCCATGTCTTGGTGTTATTTTTTGTCTCCTTTGCATCATGTGGAGGATGTCTTTGGTCATCCACTCGTTTTTTCTTCTGCATCTGATTTTCTTTGGGGCTATATTATTCGCTGAGGTCACCATCGCTTCTTTTAGTGACTCCCATTTTGAGTGCCCTTTTCCAATTTGTTCTTCATATTTCTTTCTCATGCTGTTATTGTATTCTTTCTGCAGGATGAGGTCACTCTCTAGCATGTTGTATTGCAGCCTTGGTGATGTGCTGAGCTTCTTCAGTCTTTGGAGTTTCACCCTTAGTTTGCAGATGACTGGGACGTGGTCACTTCCGTAGTTGGCACTTGTATATGTTTTGCATTGGACTACTGCATTCCTGAATCTCTTGTTTATAGTTATATAGTCTATTTGGTTTTTCGTGTTGCCTCCTGGGCTTCTCTATGTCCATAAATGTTGTGGGTGTTCTTGGAACCAGGTGTTAGTAATTACCTGGTCATTGGCTGAGCACCATTGGACCCATTTTTTCTCCTCGTTCGTTGCACTCCCCTAGTCCAAAGTTGACATTCATGTCTCCTTCTCTATCTTTACCTACCTTGGCATTCAAGTCTCCCATTATAATCTTAATTTCTTGGCTTTTGCACTGAGCCTTGGCACTGTCCAGTATTGAATAGAAAATTTCTATCTCGTCCTCCGAACTTTGAGTTGTCGGCACATAAACTACTATAATACCTATATTGAATGGCCTTCCCCACAGTTTAACCAAGAGGACTCTCTCAGAAATCTGACAGTATCCAAGAACACATTCCTTCACTTGTTTGTTTAGTATTAAGCCAACCCCTTTTTCGTTTTTTTTACCTCCTGCATATATTATCCTGTGGGTGTCGCTACTGAAATCTCCATTATTAGGCCATCTGGTTTCGCATATGCGTAGGATGTTGGTCTACAGTCTGTCCATCTCCTGCTTGACATTCTCTAATTGTCCACAGTTGAGTGTCCTGACATTCCATATTCTGATAGTAATTTTGTCTTTGATGCGCACAGTTGCAGGGTAACGGTTCAGAGACACCTGTTGCTCATGTCACTCTTTCCCAGGCGAGGGACAAATTTTGGAGTAAGATGTCCCCTTTACGGCATTGGTGCTAATATTCAAACTGATAGTAAGTCCAAAAGACTTACATGCGTCAGTAAAAAGAGTCACGATGGTCTGCATATCTTCACTTTGACGTATCTATATGTGTATTAGTCTGTTCTAGAATTCCTTCATGTGTACTGCAGTCACAAGATGTTAAAATGAAGGGAATTCAATAGTTTTCATCATAAAAAGTTTAAAAGAAAATGGTGAAATTCCCTTCATTTTAATATCTTGTGACTTTGCACTACACATGAAGAAATTCTAAAAACTAAAATATTCTGTTAATCTTTTGAAATGATTTGTGAGCGTCTTTGTGGTTGCCAACACTGTTTGTTTATAGATACATAATTTAGAATAAAGCTCATTTCGTCTTTTTGCCATTATAAAGTCCGTCACAGGATGAAACATGTAGATATGTAAAATAAAGTTAAACAACTAAATTAAGGATATTTATTTAAAATTTGAAAAGGAAATCTTTGAAATGTAAAACCTGTGGAACACTAGCAACTGTTACTTATTTTTTCTTTTCCAGTCATTGCTCAGAGATTGGGATGGACCATGTACACCATATCTCTTCATTTTAAAATGTTGACTGTATCTGAGCAGGAGTCTGCAATAGGGATTAGCTAACTACATAGCTCATGCAAACAATATTCCAAACAGAAATTTTAGTTGATATTTTGCTGATAAACACAAAAAGAAAACAAAAAATTCGGCCGGTATAAATGGTACAAATATATTTTTCGTACTTTTAATTTTATAATTTGTAAGTCGATCAACTCCAGCTGTTTTAAGAAAAGAAAACATTTTTCAGAACAAGAGGAAAATATAAAACAATAAATTTTGCTAGACTTCTTGGGGATGCTGGGGGGGGGGGGGAGGCATAATAAACAATGCAAAAAAACTTTCATCTGATTTGATTATTTTCAATTTATATCGTCAGAGATTTCTCAATCATTTTAATGCATTCTCAAAGTACAAATTTTGTGACCATCAACAATTAGATTAAAACGAAATTATTGCTTATGCAAGATGTTTTTCTTCATTCAAGGTCATAAAAATCAAACTTCGATGTTTTGTTTTCTTCTTTTTGTATTTTGATTTCTGTGAAGATCTAGTGATAAGGTAATTATGTTAAAATGAATTACCTTGCATTTTATATATTTATAAGTAAAAAAACAACCAAATATGACCACATGATTAAGAAGGGTTCCTTGAAAGTAAGCTTCCTATTTATTTTTGTATTAACCAGTGAAGTTTTTTTATATACACTTATTCTCAATTTATCAATTTTTTATTATTTCAAATACACTATTTCTGTAATGCAAAATTTTATTTTATTCTGTACATTGAAGCTATATATATATTCTTACAGATATATATATATATATATATATATATATATAAATGGAACTTTGTGTGTGTCTGTGTGTGTATCCGTTACCTATAGACTCTGTAATGGTTGAACCAATTTTCTTGAAAATTTACACAGTTGTACTATAAGCATCTGTGAGTGTTCTTAGCTAAGTTTTGTGTCCAGGTATCCCCGATAAATATCGAAAATCAATAATCGAAAAAATCGGATTATAGAAGGAATGGTCTGATTTTAATCACATTTAATACACTCATAGACAAAGACATAAGAAAAGATATTCAGAAGTTTCAAGGTTGCAGTTCTTACAATAGTGCAGAAAATCGATAATATACATATATATATATATATATATATATATATATATATATATATATATATATATATAAAAGCCAAGATCAAAACCAGTTTTTCAGCCCTTTTATTTTAGTTTTTGCTTCGGGTTTGGCTCTAAGTAGGTATAATTGTAGTTCTTCATCTCAGCCATGATACCATTTACTCAGAGGACTTATTTAACCTTCAAAATTCAGTTTATGACAAAAGAAACTTATTTGATATCAATAGCAGTAAATCAAAATTTGACTTACATCCATTCATTTTTCTTTCAGTCTACGGTTTCGCTTTAACTGGAAACAACTATTGCTTTTTAGTCTTTCGTGCCAACTTCTAAATTGCCTGAGCTCCAGGACCATGGATTAGTTTTAAAGCTTTCATTACACCCGAGCAACGCTGGGCTACTCTGCTTGTATATATATATATATATATATATATATATATATATATATTCTTACGCATATATATAGATGTATTCCAACATATATATATATTCTTATATATATATATATATTTATAAAGAAACAATGAATTTTTTTATTTATTAATCCAACACGCTTTATCACTTCAAAAGTTTCTTTTACTCCTATTTGAGTAGACGGTCCATTTATTTACTAAACAGTGCATTTATTTTCATCTCCCAGCCTTGAATACTTATTAAAGAAAACATGTGATATTCAAATCCTGTCAGAGAGTGCATGTCATTTTTTCATTTGATTTCTTAAATTTTGAGGCTAGTAGACAAAACACATGGATATTTAATGTATAAATAAACAGTGCCTCTACTCAAATGTAAATATCCACTAAAAATAATATTTACAGTGATATATTTCTATTATCTTTATCAAGCTAATGTCTTACCATTATGTTAGAGGTATTTCAGGGGTAGGGTATATTTGGTTAGGGAAAGAGATGGATTCTGTCGCTGCTGCTTCATATGGTTGAAAGAGTGAAAAGACCAATACAGCTTGTGTTTCATCTTTTATATTGTTTTATACAATGCCACCTGGTGAGCATTATGAGAATTCCTTTGACATACAGTGTGTTGTAGTCCTACAATGTCAAATTATGACAAAAGCATGAATATTCTTGTTACTTTTTTGGAAAGAGTGTTCAAGTTAAAACAATGAGCATTCTTTATTTCCATCATTCATGCCAAAATAAACAAAGGCTGCATTTGGATTCATTTAAAATTGATGACATTCGAACATAATTCAATTTTATTTTGAGCTTTTATCATTAGATTACAGATGTGTTGGTGCCCTGGTACACATGCTTGTTTTAGCATATATCTAAAGTCTACACATACATATATTTAGTGTATTGAGTGAGCAGATAATTTTCTAAACATATACTGTTAAATATAAGAGACAATGAACGTCTATTATGTTTAATCATGAGCCATTCTAAACACCATATTTTGGCTTTAATTTCGGCTGAAATCAAGCTCTGAAGCAGAAATGCCATCAAAATCCTGCTTCAACAAATTTTACCTGTCAGTGTAGCTTTGTCACCAATGACAAGGCTAGGCTAGTATCACACTCAAGAAAGTACAAATGAAATATCTTCCCCTCACCATATTTTCTTCATAATTACACAAAGCAAGCATGCATAAGTGTAAAACAAAGGACACCATCCACTGCTGATCCTCGTTTATTATTCATGATAAGAAATCTAACACACACACACACACACACACACACACACACACACACACACACACACACACACATATATATATATATATATCTAGTGCATCGAGGCATCAGATAATTTTCTAAACATATGCTGTTAAATATGAGAGACAATGAATGTCTATTATGTTTAATCATGAGCCATTCTAAACATCGTATTTTGGCTTTAATTTCAGTTGAACATAAAGACAAAAATTCTCCAACATTTGGATAATTTTTTATTAAGTTTGTTCTAAGCTTTTGGCTCACATGAGCCATCTTCAGAGAGGTTACAAGGACGTTAACATAAAAACATTCACCATCAGCGACAATTTTTATCTTGTGTTGACATAAAACTTTACCAAGCAAAGATAAGTTTCCAAAAATAGCAAACGCAGTTCGTAATGCGGTTCTATGTCATCACACCACATGAGAGCTCAAAATGATAACAGAACCATATATTTAAATGCAATGTAATGTGTTATGACCAGATTTAAACGTGATTTCGTTAAGTGTGGGTTGTTTGCTATTTTTGGTAACTTATCATTGCTTAGCAAAGTTTTATGTCAACACAGTGTATACATACATATATGTATATATTTTTATATGTTTAAACAAAAGTTTCTTTTGTTAGAAGTAAATTGCATATACATGAAATGTTCATAAATATGTTTGAGTGGGACTTACTGTGTTGGAGTGATTTTAGTGTGAAGCATTCACTGCTCTTTCAGCTTCAGTGTGAAAATTGACTGTTACCAGGATGAAAGAGGAAACCCAGAAGAGAAATAGAGAGAAAGAAACTATCCTTAGTGTTCATGTATTTCTATATTCAAGAGCTGCTGCTGTTAGTTTTAAGGGCCACTACTAATAATAAAGGGAACTACAACTATTTGTTTTTTATTTTATATATTTTTTATTTGGTAAGCAATTTCTCTTATGTAGGTTTTATTAAAAATGATAGACATGGTATTATGGTTTAATGATTTGTTAAGTGTTTGATTTTTCTCTTTTATTTCATTACAAGTGGATACATGCTGTCAAAAATGATGGCAAACTGTTTATATCTATATGCCATCTAAAATGATGGCAGCATATATATTGATGTACCTTCTGTTCAGTATCTCATATTAAGACATAAGAAAAAAAAATACCAACCCCTGAATGTTACAGAAGGGAAATACATACATATATATATATATATATATATATATATATATATATATATAAAGTAGACTAATTTTTCTCCAGTTTCTGAAAGGATTTTTCTGTTGCTGAGGTGATGTGTTGTCCCCCGTGGGGATCTTCATATCGAAATGGCCATTCAACATCTTTGAATTAATCCTTTTTTAATATATATATATATATATATATATATATATATATATTAGTCATCCACATACAAGCCTGTTTTGCTGTATCACAGCTCATCAATGTGGTTAGACATATTCACTTGCTTCTGGCTGGGATCGAAACTTGACCGATTTGGTGTCAATTGGAGTCGTTACCCCCTAAGCCATAGGTGCATGGAATCAGAGAAGGAAAATTTTTACATGTTGTATATATGCAGTGTATACACACGTCAGTCACCGAAAGAACTCAATTAATTTCTGAAGAGTCAAGCATATATCACAGAAGTGGAAACTGTTTTTAAAATTTTCTTCTCTAGAGAGC
>JBBBDQ010001538.1:2255000-2267500 GCA_037127315.1 Ascarosepion bandense
TTTGGCATTAAATAATCTACAGAGGTTGATATGCTGTGAAACAAAACTCAACATATATATATAAACTATTTACTTATATAATTAAGCAACAGAGATGATACCACAGGACTTTTTTAAAAAAATTTTTTTAATTGGCATCACCTCATGCAAGGCTGTAAACCCACTAAGATATGAGGAGTTATAGAATAAGGAATAGAAACATTAACAATGAGGGAAAAGAAAGAGTAATCAGGAAGAGAATACATAGTGATTGATATCGCATTTAAATTTCTGCAGATAAAAATTGGCTGAAAGGGATTTCCACAAGCTTCTTTGATATGCTTTTTCAGGACATAGGCTATCATGGTTCTCCACGTCTTCCTATCTCTGGTGGCTCTTAGTATGTTTGCTCCTGTTAAACCTCGCAATCACCATTCCGTCATCCACCTGATCAGGCCCTTCAAATATGTTATCCGCTGCCTTCCTCTGTCTCTTTTTCCTTCTATCTGGCCTGTCAGTATCAAGTTCTCCAAGCCCTCTTTCCTCATTGCATGTCCCAGGAACTTCAGTTGTCTCTTCCTAATGCTCACTATTAATTTTCTTTTGTTGCCATTTTTTCTAACACTTCATCGTTGTTTTCATGCTCAGTCCACGATATCCGCAGCATCCTTCTGTACAACCACATTTCTTCTGCTTCAAGGTTTTTCTTCATTTTCAATGATATTGTCCAGCATCCACTGCTGTATTGAAAATCTGACATCACATAGCAATCTAGCACTCTCTTCTTTGTTTCTAGTGAAATTTTCCTTTGTCTTAGTACTTTACTCAGCTTCTGGAATGCATCCTTTGCTATGCCAATTCACCTTCAGATCTCTGTGACACACTTTCCATCTCCTGTTAGAACACTTCCTAGGTATTTAAATTTTTGTACTTGCTTGATTCCGTGTCTGCAATCAGCATTGTATCATCTGCATACCTTATGTTGTTCAAGTTGTGGCCTCCAATAACAAATCCTGGCATAGCAGTTAGGGTCCTCAAAATATTGTCACTGTACAAGTTGAACAGATCCGGTGAAAAAACACATCCTTGTCTCACGCCTTTTTTATTTTTGTAAATCTGCTGAAATTGTTACTTGTCCATATGCAGACAGTTTGCTGCCAGTAGAGATTCTTAATTACTCTGATATCTTTCCCAAAAATGTCGAGGCTACTAAGCATCTCCATCAACTCTTTGTGTTGTATTTTGTTGAATGCCTTGGCATAATTAATAAAACATAGCTACAAGTCCTTCTTCATTTGTTTTGCCCTTTCAGAGAGCATCCTAATCATAAATATGGTGTTCTAGTGTCCTTGACGAACCCACACTGTTCCTGTCCTATCTCTGACCGGATTCTGCTTCTCACTCTATTCATCAGGATTCTGACAATCAGTTTTGTAATGTGACTCCTTAAGCTGATAGTTTTGTGTAGTTTGCACTCGTTTGCACCTGGCTTCTTCGACAGTGCTATAAATATCAACTTGCATAGGTCATCTGGTATTATTCCACTATTATAAATTTCATTTATTCTTTTGGTAATTTTTTGTATGCTGAATTCTTTCAGGGCTATCAGCAGTTCTATTATGATGCCATCTGGACCAGGTGCTTTCTTTCTGTTCAATTGGGCCATTGCAGCTTGCATTTCGGACTTTAATATTTCCAGTCCATCCTCCTCCTTGTGTATTCTTGGTTGCTCTCTCCTGTTGCAAAAAAAGATCCTAAGCACTGTGCTTAAATTCAAAAAGTCTAGGTACTATAACAAAGAGCTTATTTAAATCCTTATCATGTAAGTATTTATTGAAAGGACTAAAAGAGGCAACCTTAACACATCACTCAATAAATTGGAGGCCTAACTAATATAACAACAACTTTTCGGCAAAATTCAGCTTTATTCATCAACATAGCCTTCTTCTAGGATGATATACTGATTCCAAAGCTTCTCTCACAATTCGATGCCTTTTTTGTACAACGATTTGTCTCAGGCCTCAAAATACGCCTCAGTTTCTGATATCACTTCTTCATTGGAGGCAAATCTCTTTCCCTGGAACATTCTTTTGAGGTCAGCCAGTTGTCACAGGGGGCCAGATCTGGAGAATAGGGTGGATGCGGAAGCAATTTAAACAGTAATTCATGTAGTTTTGCCATCGTTGCAAATGACTTGTGATAAGATGCGTTGTCTTGGTGAAAAATAATTTTTTCTTCTTCATTTGTGGCCATTTATATGGGGATTTCTTCCTTCAAAACCACTAATAATGCTATACAATATTTGCTGTTCATGATTCTCCCTTTCTCGAGGTAATTGATCAACAAAATACCTTGCACATCCCAAAATACGGAGCCCAAAAACGCTGATGTTTGCATCTTTGGTCACTTCGGACAGCTTTCACTTGTTACTGTCCACTCAAATGATGGTCAATTTGGCTCTGGAGTGAAGTGGTGGATCCATGTTTTATCCATTGTCACATACTTACAAAAACTTTTTGTTGCGTTGAAACAGTTGCAAACAACGCCCTGAATCTTTGACACGTTGTTTTTGATTGACTGTGAGCAAATGCGGCACCCACTTTGAACACAGCGTTCTCATTGACAAATGTTCATGCAAAATAGTGAATACTCTACCTTCTGATATGTTCCACTTATCTGCAACTTAAATTTCCATTTGGACAAAATGCATTTGTGAATTTTTTTTTTTTTGGTGTTGTCTGGGACAACTGCCGATTTTGGGCAACCTGAGCATTCAGCATCATTTGTGTACGATTGCATTTGAAGTCAGCATTCCTCCTCTTAACCATTGTTTCTGACAGAGTAGAGGCCAAATAACTTATCAAGCCGTTGCTTTGCTTGAACAGTATTTTTCCCATCAGAAAGCAATGCTTTATCAACACACAAAATTGAGATTTTTCCATTGTTTTGAAAATTGGCAGCAGTAGCTTCACTTAAATAACTGTAATTTGTAAATTAATAATCTGATTGTGCCCAAATTTTGTCACGTGCCATTTGAAGGTTAGAACTTCATAAAAATTATATCGATTTTTTTATTAATGGCACCATCTGTATATCAGACCTGGGACTTATTGAGTGATGTGTTTTGATGGTGGGAAATGAAATAAAGCTGATTTGCCAGATGAGGATCAATAATATTGCTGATTCTTCTTTAGATTTTAAGAAGCTCTATGTAAATAGAAGAGACACTGGTTATATATGGCAGCAATATTTTAAGCAAGGATAATAAGTAGAATTATAGATATGTAAGATAGGTTCTGAAGACAAAAATTGTCTTGCACATCATACTGAACTAATTTTCATAGTAGCTGACCTAGCAATGGCTTCAATATAGTCTTTCCACTTGATCTTAATTGAGAACACTAACCTGAGAAGATATGAGTCACTTTCTTGAAGGCTAGCATCAGCCATGGAAACAAAAAGGAAATTAATACTGAGCATCAGGAAGAGACAGCTGAAGTTCCTGGGACATGCAATGAGGAAGGAGAGCTTGGAGAATCTGATACTAACAGGGCCAGATAAAGAGAAAAAGAAACGAGAAAGCAATGGATAACATATTTGAAGGACCTAATCAGGTGGATGATGGAACGAGGATTGCATGGTGTAACAGAAGAAGGCGTGCTCAGAGCCACCAAGCATAGGGAAAAGTGGAAGGCCATGATCGCCTACGTCCTGAAGGGACAAGGCATATAGAAGAAGCATCAGCCATGCTGAAGGAAGACAAAGAAGTTTCTCCAATTATAAACACAGAAGTTTAGTTTTGAAGTTGGGAAAATTAATGAGCCATCAGTTTATTACTCATTTGTGATGAAAATTTTATGAGGGTTTTACAAAAGAACATTGTAGAAGTACATACGAATTTATACAAAACATTCCTTGTTCTTAAAAGTCAACAACAAAAGCTTAAATATGTGGACTAGAACTAAGAATTGGGAGAAAATCTTAGCTAAGAATCAGCAATATAAATCCATGACATATTATATTAAGACCCAACGGCATTCCTTGTTGTTTATACTTCATGTACAGGGTTCTAAGAATACTCAAATGGGGAAGGAAAGTACTACCTGAGAAGCCATAATATAAATTCCAGAGTATATTTAGACTCAGTAACCATTCTTTTTGCTTACAAAGAGAATGTTGCTTCGACTTAATATACAAGTTATCAAGCATATTGAAATGAAGAAAAGAAACACCACCAGAAAATCAGCAATCAAAATCCCAGATATATGAAATTTGGACCCCGTAGCTATTCTTTCAGCTGACAAAGAGAAGTTTGCTTAAACTCAATATACAAGGATCAAAGACAAGAGCATTCTCAAACGGGGAAGGAAAAATACTACCAGAGAATCAGCAATATAAATCCCAAACATATTACATTAAGACCCAGTTGCCATTTCTTCTGCTTACAGATTGAAGGTTGCTTAGACTTGATATACAGTGTCATGTGCATACTGAAATAGGGAATGGAAAAATTCTACCAGAGAATCAATATAATTCTATTTATATTAAGACCCACAAGGCATTCCTTCTCTATACAGAGTGCCAACTGCTTTTACATATTTGTATATTTTATATTTAAATGACCTTTTGTTTAAATATTTTCTGAGATTGATACTTTGTCATATTCCAACAGATTTGAAAGATTATGTGACAACTAAATAAAAAATTGGAGTGCCAAGTTCAAATTCCATTTGAGTTTATTGTATTTACCTCTTTACACACACATACTTGGAAAAGATATGAATCCATTTGTTCTCTCCCAACTCCCACCTCAACTACTTGCAATAAAATAAAGATTTATTTTTACAATGAAAAAATGTTTCAGTTTTTAATAATCAACAAAGTGTTGATATCTGTAAAAAATACAAAAAAAAACCTGGAAAAAGAGACAAAAGCATATGAATGTGTATAGAGCAATTAAAAAATGGGGAAAGAAAAGACTACTAGAGGATAGGCAGTAGAAATAACAGACCCAGTACCTATTCTTTCTGCTTAGAGAGGAGAGGCTGTTTAGACTTAATATAAACTAGCAGTATAGTCCGGCATTGCTCAAGTGTAATGAAAGCTTTAAAACTAATCCATGGTCCTGGAGCTCAGACTCAGCCTAAAGAATATTTGTGTGAAGTTTGGTGAGAATCAGATAAAAATTGTGGATTTGTATAAAGGACATACAGATAGATAAACAGACAGACACACACACAAACACCTTGCCTTTTATATCTATATGTTATCAATTTTTTGCACTGTTGTAAGAATGGCAAACTTGAAACTTCTGAATATCATTTCTTTGTCTATGAGTGTATGAAATTTGATTAAAATTGGACCACTCCTTCTATAACCCGATTTTTTCGATAATCGATTTTCGATATTTATTAGTGGTACCTCAACACAATCTAGCTAAGAACACTTGAAAATCGGTTCTGCTGTTTCGGAGTCTATAGGTAATGGACACACACACACAGACAAAGTTCCATTTATAAATAAGTTTAGATGTATTATGATAGATATTTTGCTGTTGAGCAGCAGTTAGCAATCTGGTTTCATTGACCATTATAATTAGACAAATCTCATTTAGTGATTTGCTATTATGATTATGGCTCATTGAAATGCTGGTTCTCATCTGACTAAAGAAATTGAGCAGCACTGAGCCTGTTCAGTACTTCTAGATAGGAGAATCTATCTTGCACATTTGTGCTTACCATTCATTCAGGAATTTCGTCATGTCTAGTCCGCTGCTTTTGCTATTTAATTATAGATTGACAAAATCCAAAGTGGATATCGGCTCGGACTGAGAAATCGGGAAGCTGAGTTCGAATTCCAGTCGAATTCCTTGCATTCACTTATGCGCAAATACTCTTGGGAAAGGTATTAATCCGTCTCTTCCCTCCAGTTATGGGCTAAATAATAGGACAGATTGGGTTCTGTAGCCTTGGTCGGCAACCAGTCTACCACAGAAAGCAATGGCAATCTACTGTAGGATAATCTTCTGCCCAGTCAGTCATGTCTCGAAAGAGACATGATCGCCTCAAGCGTGTATCACGTATGGCACTTAACTGACTGATTGAATATAATAGTTGGAACATTATTAAGGCTTTTAATGGGCATAAAGTGGGGGATCAGTTTTATATTGTCATGAAGTAATAAACTGACCCCCCCCATAAATTACTACTTAATAATATAATACATCTCTTCCCCCTCTAGCTAAGAGTCAAATAACAGGACAGATTGGGTTCTATAGCCTTGGTCGGCAACCAGTCTACAGCAGAAAGCAATGGCAACCTACTGCGGGATAATCTTCTGCCCAGTCAGTCATGTCTCTTTCGAGACATGATCGCCCAAGCGTGTATCACGTATGGCACTTAACTGACTGACCCATGAATTTAGTCTTGCTTTTTGTGCCTCTTCTGTAAATAAAACTTTTTTATGTTATTTGTTTAGATGCGTTTTTCCCCTTTGGTACCTTGACTTAATGTATTTAAGCACTATGATAACTTGGTCTCGTTATTTTACAGTTGAAATGGTTAAATGTAATTGTTTTATGCTAACTTTTGGGAATCTCTTCCAACTAATTACTTTCCAGGCAACTTTTATCCTTAAAGATTTAAATGCAATCTCAATCGTCCTTCTATGTCTTAACTCCTGTTCTTTTACTGTTCAATTTCCTTAATAGAAGCTTTTCTTTCTCTTTTTCTGATCCTGGGTATGACAGTAAACTACATCCGGCAGCAAAGCCTCTGTTGGGAGGTTGTGAACCACCTCTTAATTGCTGTTGTTCCCAGGTACACCCTGACCCGAAGTGGTAGCACCTGTTTGGGTTTCAGCTATGGGCAAATAGTTACCTCCCCAAACTGGAATCAAAACACGATGCAAGTATAAAAATAGACTTTTATAGAAATATGTACATAAAAATTGACTTTTATAGAAAAATATACATTTTTGAAGGAAAAAAAATATAACCAGTAATATATTTTTGAATACAAAAGTGGAAGAAATCTTCAGTTTTCAAAAATAAAAACAACTTTTTATCACACTCTGACTAAATCAACCTTCTCACTATAACCGAACATTAAAAAATACCTGAAAGCCCCACCTTTTGGCATTAAATAACCCACAGAGATGTTGATATGCCGTTAAACAAAGCTCAAACTCAGTCTCTCTCTTTCTCAGAATGTTTTTTTCTTTCCTTTATAATCTTTCACACCCAGTAAAACCCTGCGTCCTGATGTTGTTCTTGTCTTGTTTAGGGTGAAACGATTATTATATCTCTCTCTCTCTCTCTCTCTCTCTCTCTCTATATATATATATATATACACACACACACACACACATACACATATATTGTTTACGGTTAAGTGAAGTTGAATACACCGGTTCTCGCTCAATCACCAAAGTTAAGCAACGTTAAGCCTGGTCAGGACTTAGATGGGTGACCACTTGACTCTCTTCTGACCTTTTGCTTTCCAGTCAATTTTGATCATCAAAAATTAAATGCAGTGTCAATTGTTATTCCTTGTCTTAGTAATTCTTTTTCTTTTATTGTTTTCTCTCTCTCAAGGCCCTGGGCATGACGGTAAACTGCATTCAGCAGTAAGGCCTCTGATTGAGAGGTTGTGAGAAGCATGGAACTACCTCTTAATTGCTGTTGTTCCCAGATCCACCCAGACCTGGAGTGGTAACACCTGTTAGGGTCCCAGCTATGGGCAAATAGTTAACCCCCAAACTGGGGTCAAAATAATATAAAAGTATAAAAATAGACTTTTATAGAAATATATACATAAAAATAGACTTTTATAAAAAAATATACATTTTTGAAGAAAAAACATTTCATAGCACATTTTTGAAGGAAAAAAAAATTATTCACAACAAAACATTTTTTAATCCAATGCTAGAAGACATTCTAAATTTTCTAAAATAAAAAAGAATAAGAACAAAAAATTTTAATTAAAATCTGACTAAATCAACCTTCTCACTATAACTGAACATTAAAAGAATACTTTAAAACCCTACCTTTTGGCATTAAATAACCCAGAGAGGTGTTGATATGCCGTTAAACAAAACTCAAACTCAATTCTCTTTTTTTCTTGACAGTCAGTAATCACTTGAATCTTTGTAGTCTTATTGCATTTCTTGGAGTGAAATGTTCTTAAGGAATGCTGATGTTCTGCAGGTTTAAATCAGGAAGATAAAACTTGGTAAACTGGTTGGACTGTCCAGTTAAAAGAAACAAAATTCTTTATTTTAGAAACTCATTGCTTGCAGCAAAAATATTGGGGTAACTCATACTTGGATGTTCAGTAAATATCTATGTAAACAATGCAACAGTGTATAAGTGTACCTCTAAAAATCTAGATGACCAGTGCCTGGCATTCTTCAGTGGAAAATGGGGTGAAAAATCAAAAACTTAGAGGAATATCAGAGGATATTTTCTTGAAAATGAGCTAAGTAATGATGGATGTGCATTGCGGTGCAGTGGATATTGGCCAGGAAAGAGAAATCTGAGAGCCGAGTTCAAATTCCAGTTGAATTTGTTGCATTCATTTGTGTGCACAAATACACTTGGGAAAGGTATTAATCTTTCTATTCCATCCAGCGATGGGTTAAAAAACAGAAAAGATTGTGTTTGATAGCTTTGTTGGCAACCAGTCTAAAGAAAATTAATTAGAGGAGGGAGAAGAGGATTACAAACCAATTAGGAAGAAGCAATAGAAAGATGAAAATGCAGGTGTGGGGAGAGAAAGGGAAGGATATACAGGGTGGGGGAAGGGCTAGAGTCAAGTGGTTAGTAGATGAGTACTGACATTGTATTTAAATTTCTGGAGGTTTTAGCAATCAGGAAAGCAAGAATATGGGAGTGAGTTCCACAGGTGGGAAGTGTGAGAGAAGAAGCTGCAGGAGTAGAATTGTCGTCTGCATTTGGCTAACCTAACTGTGAATGGGTGGGACCCAGTTGCCATTCCGGTTGCACGAGTAAACACGTGTTGAGGAGGTACCAGTGACTTAAGTTCATCTGAGCAAAAGCCATGAAAGTACTTAAAGAACAGACAAAGGGAGGCCACATCTCGTCAGTGGGGAAGTGGCCGTAGTCGAGCCGCCAAGTCAGCACCTATCACGTTACTAACTCTCCTTTGGAGCCTGTTGAGAACACTGAGGTGTGAGTGGCAGGGGTGCCTGACCATAAATGGCAGCAGTACTCCATGCAGGGTCGAATGGTAGACTTGTATATATGCAGGATGGATTCAGGCGGAAAGAACGTCCTGGATCGACACAGTGACCCAACCTTCTTAGCAGTGGATTTAGCTATGGATTCGATGTAGTGGTAATCTCAAGTTATATTGCTGATAAGAAGAAGAAAAAATTAACTAAAATAATTTAGAATAATTAAAATAATTAAATTAGATTTAGATTGACAGTATTATGCTAAACCAAATGTGTTAATTATGTTAAGAAATAAATTTATATATATGTATATATAATCTAAATCTGGAATGGAAAAATCTAGAACTAGAGTGAAAAGGGGATATGAAAAACAGAAGGTATTATTTTAATTATTCAATAGTAAAGTGCTAATTAGAGAAAATAAACCAATCATATTAAGGGAAATAAATTGTAGATTGAAATATGAGATTTGGAAATAAAGGTGTCAACTAACATCAAACGATTAGACTAGAAAAAGGTAAGGGTTAAAAGAGGTAAACATATACAATTGGTGTAATAAATTCTACAGTAATTAAGAAGAAAGAAAAGGAAACAATTATCAAATAGAAATTTAAATTTGGAGTATATTTAGAGAGGTTAATACTTAAATTTAACATTTAAAAATTTGGATTTATGACAACATTTGTTTATGAATTACTTTCGTATGTCTAATTATATATATATATATATATATATATATTAGATTAATGCAGAGAAGTTTGTCACTTAGCAGGTTGATGCTGACTTCAAAGTTTAGTGAAGGCTATATTGTGATGTCACTTTTCAGGGTTTTCATGATATATCCTGGTAGAAATTAATTGAAACAATATAAATAATGTCATCCTAGCATCTTCCACATTTTCCCTGATAGTGTATACATTGTCTCTTGGCATTGTTTTCTCTTACAACCACATTTTCCTTGATGTTTTGAATTGATGGATCCAGTTTGTTTCTTTGCTTTGATGACACTACTGACAGTCAAAAGGCTGACACCAACAATATCCATGATCTCTTTGTAAGATTTTGAAGTGTGTTTGTGCTGTATTATGTTTGCATCTTCCCATGAAGTAACACCCATCACAGACAATAGACAACTAATTGACAATCAAGACAATAGTTGTCTTTACATGATAAAAATTTAAGGCAATCACAGGTGACTCAGTATTTTTCAAAGCAGAACAAATTTCATCATACAATTTGAAAATAGATTCATATAACTAATATGAGGAAAAAATAGAAATTATTACACACTGTTACTCCAGTGGATCTAAAACTTATGGTCTAGTGAAAGAAAAGAAAAGAAACTAAAGCAGTTGTGTCAATTTTCACAATGGTGTGTATATATATATATCTAAATCTAAACTTATTTATAAATCGAACTTTGTCTGTGTGTGTATGTGTGTGTGTGTCCATTAACTATAGGCTCCAAAATGGCTGAACCGATTTTCTTGAAAATTTACACAGTTGTACTATCAGCATATGCGAGTGTTCTTAGCTTGGTTTTGTGTTTTATATGCCACCCCCACTCCATGGCACTCAACTTTCTGTCCCTTGTTGCTCTAAGCATTGGTTTTACTCTTTCTTCTTTCTCTTTGTCCCCACTCTGCATTTGTTCATCCAAACTCTTTATGTAAGCCACTAATTATTTCCATCTGCTTATCCTCCTTTGTATATGTCTTATGTATATTAAATTCTCCAAGCCCTCTTTTCTCATGTTTCCTAGAAATTTCAACTGTTTCTTAACTTTGAATATAAGTCTCCATCTCCTTTGTATCTTTCTTGTAAAATATATTTTTGTACTTTTATTTTATCTGAAGTCTATAAAAATGTGACAAACATGGTTTCCAGTTTCAGCAAGAAGCTTCATCTGACTTCTCCAAAGAATCCACATATGCCTAGATTTGAAATGACTTCATTATCATCTGATTCTGAGGATTCTGAACCACAAACCTGATAACTACCTAAAAACAGTTTTAAATCATTGGCTAGTATTTGGTATTCTAAACCTTACAAAGGATTAGCAATGATCAGTACTGATTATGCAAGTCCATCCAGCTTAGACAGGATCAGAAGCACTTATATACTAATATCTGATTCGAGTCTTAAGAGTTGTCGCAATATTCTTAATTCAATATTTATGGTTTATTATCTCCCCTGGTGAAGCAGCTAAAAGCCTCCATTTTGTTGATATAAAATGGCTCCTGCAGAAAGCAGGACTTTTTTAATTCTTATTCTTTTGTTTTTGTTTACATGAATTTTGTTTTCTCTCAAACTTGTCAACTGATCAACATTTATTAGTAACTGGAGTTGTTTGGAACTAAACATCTTCTTTATTTTATCATTTTGTCATTACAAGACAAAATAATTTGTGCTGAACTGTCAATATGCCAAAAGTGAAGGAACGAGAAGAACAAACGATTAATGCCTTTTTAATATAAAAGACTTGGTTTATTATTAAATTTGCCACCAGCAGTTAATTGATCACTTTATTGATTGACTTAAAACGGCTGATAATCAAATCAAAATTTAAGTATTTAAGCATAATTGGAAGAAGAAAAAACTTCACATTGTAAAATAATTTGCTTTTTACACAAATATATAAAAAATGGTTTTAAAAAAAGTGACTTTCACTAAAACATATATTTTTTACTATTTTTTAAAACTTTATTTTAATATTTAGATACACTCTGAAAATATAATTTACTTTTCACAATTATTTGCTAGGATTTTTAACTCCTGGAGATGTCAAAATCAAGCTAGTGCAGAAGCTTAAATATTTGGGATGTGTTTCAACAGAGGACAGAAAATGTGATACTCAAATCCAAGGTATATTAGAATAGCAAAAGGCACATTGGAATAGTGAAAAATGCTTTACGAAAGCTAAGCAAAATATTTAGAAACAAGAAAATTTTTGTAAAAACAAAGAAAAAAACGTGACAAATTATTATGTAATATCAGTTCATCTCTGTGGTAGTGAAGTCTAGACAGTCTCCTCATAGATAAAGACGAGACTTGGAGCAACAGAAATGTCCTTCTAGAGAAGGTTACTGAGAATACAATGCATTAAACATGCGAGTAATGGGGAATTTTTAATAAAAATGGCAATAAAAATGTTTATACTTAAAATCAGAAAGAGATAGCTGAAATTTCTACAATATATGAGAAAAGAAGGCTTAGAGAATTCGGCATTCACAAGGTGCATTGAAAGCAAGAGATAACAGGGAAAGATCAGGTAACCTAACAAGCTTGTATAAATGGATAGAAAAATATTAGTTGGGAGGGAAGGA
>JBBBDQ010001538.1:2272500-2380000 GCA_037127315.1 Ascarosepion bandense
GACACTTAACTGACTGACCTATTGTTAAGAAATAGTTATCTCAGTTTTCATTCGTGCACTCTAATTAATTAAAAGTATGCTTTATCATCGTCACTGGCAAAACTCATTGCTGAGCATGAGGGGTTGTTCATCATTTCTTTCTGACTGAAATGAGTATTCTGTTATATCTGAAGAGATGTTTACACCCCACCCTCAACCTGGTAGGGTAGGATAATTCAGGAGATGGAGAGCTCTGACTTTTCTTTGAACTCTTGTGGTCTCTTCTATTTGTCTTTTGGTGTTTTCAAAAGATGTTGCTTTTTTTTTTACTTTGTAAACTGCTCTTTTCCCAACTCATTCTTTCTGCCCAATTGACCATATTGATTTCTGTCCTCAGCAAAGTGTTTTACGGGATCCTTGAATTGCCAGCTGAGAAAAGAGCTTGTTTGTGTAGGCAGATGTTTATCTATCTATCGCGCAGTTCACACTCCATCCATGTCTTTTGAACAGGTGAAGAGGCTCATCCCTTGTTCCCTGTTTAGGATGTGGTTTCTGGCTTTCTCTTTTCCAATCTTCTCACTTTGTTTTTTTTTTTTTCAATTGGAGAAGATAGATCTATCTATCACCCAGTTCACACTCCACCCACGTCTATTGAACAGGTTAAGAGGCTCATCCCTTGTTCCCTGTTTAGGATGTGGTTTCCGGCTTTTTCTTTTCCAATCTTTTCACTATTACGTAGCCCCCTGCACATCAGTGGCATTACCACCTTGCTCGGGGTGATACGATTAAAAAAAAAAAAAGAAAGATGTCTGGCATTTGGGCAAGGCATCTCAGGCATCAAATTCAGTGGCAACTCATGAGGATTTCGAGGCTCTCCATCTTTTTACAAAGAAGAATTTTGTTATTTATGCTCCATTTCTGCTATATATTCAACAGGAATTGACAAAGTTTGATTTGATGGAATCTTTCAAGTTTGTGGATATCTCTTTGGGAGAGTATCCAGGTCTCACACGGGAGTAAGACGGTCAAGATCATAACAGCTCAGTGGATCATGAACTGTGAGAAATAATAATAATAATAACTCACTTAATCTGAAAGGAAAATATTAAAACAAAGCATGGAATATGGCAAAGCAAAGAATTTTTTCCCCCACTAGGAAAAGTGTTTGCAAAGCTATAGATTAACATTACCCATAAACAGAAAATTAAAATTTTCTTTGAATTTTTCGTGCTTCTCAAAGACTAAAATTCTGTTTTCATTTGGATAATTCTAGTTTGTCTATGCTTTAAAAGCACTGGTCAGAGATAAATAGTAACACGTGGTTTTGAGGGGGGCATAGAAATCAGTGAATACATGCTTGGGCGATCATATCTCCAAAGAGACATGACTGACTGGGCAGAAGATTATCCCGCAGTAGGTTGCCATTGCTTTCTGCGGTAGACTGGTTTCCAACCAAGGCTATAGAACCCAATCCGTCTTGTTATTTGACCCATAACTGGAGGGAAGAGATGGATTAATACCTTTCCCAAGGGTATTTGCGTGTATATGATTGCAACAAATTCAACTGGAATTCGAACTTGGCTCTCCGATTTCTCGTTCCGAGTCTATACCCACTGGACCACAACACACATCCTGGCACACAAATACAACTCTGAAATATTTCACATTTCAAAACTCAATTAAATTTTAAATTAGACATTACATTTTATAAATTTTGAGAAATAATAATAACGAAAAAGACAGAGGAAGGCAGCAGATAACATATGATCAGGTGGATGATGGAACGGAGGTTGCAAGGTGTAACAGGAGAAAACATACTAAGTTCCACCAGGGATAGGGAGACATGGAGAACCATGATCACCTACGTCCTGAAAGGACAGGATGCATAGAAGAAGATTGTGAACTTGGTGGTTTGTATTAACCCAGGATTGCTGTAGACTGTTTTGGATGGCTTCTCATATGCTGCATGGACAGCTTTGATATGGTTATTGACATTTTTTCAATGCATGCATTTGATGTTAATACACAACCAAGTTATGGAAATTTTTCAGCATTCTCCAGATCTAGTCTCTTGATTGTGATTTTGACTTCAGGTGATGGTTGGTGTTCTGATTTTGGTTGGAGCAGGACGTTGGTCTTTGCCATGTTGATGTTGAGTTTTTAGCTCATATGCACTCTGGAGAAAGTGTCTGCTGAGTTCTGGAAGTCTTCAAGTTTATAGGCAAGAAACCAGTTGTTATTGTCATATTGAAACTCTGTGACATGTGTGTTTATTGTGTGAGTTCTGGACTATAGCTATATTAAAGAAGTACTTTATTAGTGTGGTATTGAAGGTCAACTTTAGGATTGTTGTCTGGAATCTCCTGAAGTATGGATAAGACAGTAGGAACAAGTATGCACCCTTGTTTGTATCTCTCTGTGATGGGAAAAAGGGTCTGAAAGGCCAGTTTGGTGTTGGTCACAACCCATCATTCCTTTCTTAGAGCTTATATGAGTGCAACGAATTTCTCGAGGCATTCATAGCATCTGAGAACATGCCATTTTGTCTGTCTTGAAACACTGTCAAACTCTTTTTCAAGATTGTAAAAAGTTATTCCCTGGATTTTTTGCTGCTCTTTGCAATTTTCCTGAATTTTTCTCATGGACAAAATCATATCAGTGGTTCCTCTATTGGCTCTGAAACCACATTGATTTTCAGGGAAGATGTACTCTGACAATATCAGGAAGTTATTGTTAAGGATCCTGGTGAAGATGTTCTTGTGATAGACAGGAGAGAGATTCCATGATAGTTTCTATAAATGCTTCTATCTCCTATGCTTTATAGAATTCATTAAATAAAACTCTGTATCCAAAAGGTTACACTTGCAAAAGAATCTGACAAAGAGCAAATGTATTTAAACTATTTGAGGATTTTAGTAAACTAATAGATTGTCTTTTTTTCTCGATGTAATAAGATGTACTACAATCCAAAATTACTGTAGAACTTGTCAAGTAAACTAACAAGCAATAAGCTTGGAATCCAAACTCTACATGCCTTTTTGTCATATGACTAAGTTTCTCTTTTTACTTGCCTTGCACTGTCAGGTAGAGTTAGTGCATGCTACCCCTGAACCCCTTGACTGGTGAGACCCAAGCCTGATTAGGGGTTTTGGGCATTGATTTGTGACCATTGTTAACTTAACTTTTTCTACCAATGTATGTATTATAAATGAAACTAAGCAAAAACTATTAAACAATGAGAAATTTTCACAATTTGTACTCCATGTGAGGATATTTTTTGGTCCAAATCTGTGAATTGGTTTAGCTCATGCTCAGTCTAATAAAAGCACAATATAAAATTCACTATTTTTTTATCTATAATGTTGAATGTATTAAAATTATTAAACACTTTTATCATACTTCAAGTTGATGTTAAAAATTACTGCAAAAGATGAATTTAAGATGAACTGTCCTATTATGTTTTTAGTTTGCATTTAGATACATTGTATCTGTTTTCTATTTTTTTTAGTTGAATTGTTCATCTATATTGTATAGGATTCATTCTACATTATCAAGTTACAATAAAATTTGAATTTTATATGAATAATATTTTACAACAATGAAAATATAGTAAAGTGCAGGACCCCATAACACAGATTTAGGGGCAGGAACAAATATAGTAAGAATTATTTAAACAATTTACATTGTTTGAATTGTTGTCCTCATCTTTGTTACCATATTCACCTTCAATATCTATCTATATTTCTGAGATGAGGTATTGTAATTATTTACACTATTTAAATTGTTCAGGCTGTTGTCCTCATCTTTGTTGCCATATTCACCTTCAATATCTGTCTATATTTCTGAGATGAGGTATTGTAATTATTTACACTATTTATATTATTCAAACTGTTGTCCTCATCTTTGTTGTCATATCCACTTTCAACATCTGTCTATACTATCTCAGAAATATAGACTGATGATATATTTTATCTACTTTGCTCAAAATTGTCAGACTTTGATTCTTTGAAGAATTTTATTCTATACTCACTGCATGAAAAATTGGTAAGCTTATATTCACTGTTGAATTGGCGTGCACTCGAAAGAGGAGAATAATGAGACATAAAATCAAGGTTGGGTGTGAATGGTTCTTTTTAATTCATAATTGATGTTTGTTAAAAACGCAAATGGCTCAATTAATAGTTGATAGGCAATAAAATGAATAAGCGTGCAGCATGGTAGCCTGTTAGAATGGGAAAATGTGTCTCTGAACAAATGAAATCCTATGACTGAGTGAAAGCTTTTTCAAATTATGCTGTTATCACCCACATGTCATGGAAAAAAATATTGTTCAAAACAATCTTTTGTTCTCTTATAAATCTATACATACAAATTTATACATGAATAAAAACAATTTGTACTTTGATGTCACAACTTTTTCAGAAGAAACCGATTTATTGACAAAAACATGTCAGGAAAATTTTTCAAAACAGTTATATGTTCTCATCGTTCTGTCAAATTCTTACACCACTTTGATTCCATCACCCAGCATTTTATTTTTTTAATTTTAAAATTTTCCTTTTTTCTCTCCGTATAGTCTTAGGATATTTAAATTTTTAATCTTATTAAAAAGCAGTAACCTAACTTTATAGGATTTAACTCGCATGAACATTGAGTAAACTTAAATTTAAATCTATTAAATGGTCAGTTTATAAAATGCACCTGATGATTGCTTAAGGCATGAAACTCAGTCATGTCATTTATGTAGGACAATATGTATATTTACTTATTTTTATATATATATATATATATATATATATACATAATAGTTCTGTTCACACAACATTGATTACTGTTTTATTCACTCCTGAATAATAATATAAAATGTGTGTTCCCTCAAATGCATATTTATTAATTTCTGTAACTATATATATATATATATATATATATATATATATATATATACATACTCGGTTATGATCCGAGATTAAGGACAGGATAGTTAAATAAACACAAGAGGAAAATTGTATTTTAAATCACCAACGCGTTTTGTTCTGTGATGGACTTTATCAAGGCAAAAAGATGAAATGAGCTTTATTCTAAATTACGTATCTACAAACAAACAATGTCGGCAACCACAAAGACGCTCACAAATCATTTCAAAAGATTAACAGAATATTTTAGTTTTTAGAATTTCTTCATGTGTAGTGCAAAGTCACGAGATATTAAAATGAATGGAATTTGACCGTTTTCTTTGAACTTTTTATTATGTATGTTAGTCTGTTTTAGAATTCCTTCATGTGTAGTACAAAGTCACGAGATATTGAAATGAAGGGAATTCAAATGTTTTCTTTAAACTTTTTATTATGTATGACAATCTGTTTTAGTATAAAACAGTATAACATACATAGTATGTATTAGTATGTTTTGTTTATAAATACGTAATTTAGAATAAACCTCATTTCGTCTTTTTGCCTTGAGAATGAAATGCATAGGCGATTTCAAATACAGTTTTCCTCTTGTGTTTATTTTATTTAACAATATATATATATATATATATATATATATATACTTATAAGTAAGCTTTAACACCAGGCTACCCGGATTTCTGCTTTGAGGTATCTTTAGGCACAAGATCAAGATGAGAAAGATACAAAACACAACTCCAAATGTAAATGAACTCCGGAAAAGAAGGGGAAAAATTAGAAGGCGGAAACCAAAGTTAAGCAATGTTGAGCCTGGTCAGTACTTAGATGGGTGACCTCTTGGGAATACCAGGTGCTGTAAGCGTTTATTGACGGATGTGCATTGTGGTGCACTGGATGTCGGCTTGGAAAGAGAAATCGGTAAGCCGAGTTCGAATTCCATTTGAACACCCTGCATTTATTTATGCACTGGTACCCTTGGAAAAGGGTATTAATCCATCCCTTCTCTCCAGTTATGGGTTAAATAACAGGGCAGGACGTGGGACCCTGCCCTTAAACAAATCCCAATGAAACTTTCTCCATTGGGGAGAAAGCCGGCTCAACCCCAACCAGGGTGAATGTGGCTTGGACACATACTATTTAAATAAAAATGAAAATACAATCAAATTTAACAAATATAAATAATCTCACTAGACAGCGATCATCTCTAATTTTTTTTTTTGTTTTCCCTAGTTTGGGAATCGCTGTTCTAGTTGGTAATCTCCGATGATTTTGTGAATTTTCAAGGAAGTCTGTTGACGGATCTTTTTAGGATCTATGTGGTGTTTTTATTTAATTTGGTGAATTAGGATCGGTCATCGATGTTGTGTTTTAATTTTTAAATAATAATCGACTTTGTCCATAATTAGAGGTAATTCAATTGTAAATTGATGAGACCTTGCCACCAATCTAATATTGCACTTAAATTCATAAAGTACAGGTATCATTGGAGAAAATTCATCAGAAAAATTACCATGAAAGCATTTACAGAAAACTACATTCAGTATCTTTAGATAGCAACAGCCAGTAATCAGTTGAAGTTGAAACTGACAGCTCAAAAGCTACCCAACAAATTGGTAGGCTGTCTATATAACAGCCTGGGAGATTCCACTCTGCCATGTCGGCAAGTCTATTCTGTAGATTCTGATTGGCTGATGATTCCAGTGTGGATATTTTGCTCAATAGATATCAGCGCAATATCTACTCAATGGCTGAGAGGAGAGAGAGGAACATGTATTGAGTTACAACCCTGTTTATTTTTGTCTGCCAACTGGACCCTAGTTGGAAACATCCTTGTGAAGGTGAGTCTCATACTCTTAATTGTTCAATGGTGGTGGAGAAAATGACTGAAAATGAGATGAATAATCAGGACCAATAACATTGCAGATTATTCTTTGAATTTTATCAAGAATCTTTAGAAATATAGCAAAAACAACAGACTGGTTATTAAGAAAGTAAAGAAAACAGAGGTGCCAATTAAGGACCAATAACATTGCTGATTCTAATTTTGGATTTTATCTAGAATCTCTAGATATATAGCAGAAACAACAGACTTGTTATTAAGAAAGTAAAGAAAACAAAGTTACCAACTCGTGAACAATAACATTGCAGATTACACTTTGGATTTTATCCAAAATCTCAAGGAGCACAACATCATATGTGGCAGCAATATTTACTGTCTAGACAATATGGTAGATTTATGAACAAGTTAGATACTTGAGGAAAAAATGTAGAATGATATGGTGAATCAACATTCTCAGCATATTAACAAGATCAAAATGTTAAACTTCTAACTGGTTTACCCGTATTCCATCTTACATACTATAAATATTGCATTATTTTATCTGAAATCACTTTGTCTAATAAACAGAGTAGTTAAGTGCTTTTCAGACAAGAGAACCATATTTTTAGATTGTTGTGAGGTGCACATAGAAGGCACGCTCTCTGTCTTTAACTTGCTCTATTTAAATTACATACACAAAGTGTGTTGGGTAGGGTACTGGAAAGCTTACGGGATATCAATCACCAAAGTTAAGCAACGTGAGCCTGATCAGTACTTTGATGGGTAACTGCTTGGGAATACCAGGTGCTGTAAGTGTTCAGTGACAGATGTGCATTGTGGTGCAGTGGATGTCGGCTTGGAATGAGAAATCGGTGAGCCGAGTTCGAATTCCAGTTGAGTACCCTGCATTCACTTAAGCACCAGTACCCTTGGAAAAGGTATTAATCCATCACTTCCCTCCAGTTATGGGTTAAATAATGGGATGGGGCCGGGAGACAACCCATCTAGTGTTAGTGTCACAATAAAAACATCCTTGGTAGCCCTGACAAAGCATCAAGTATTCAGCTATTTGACAAGATTATTCACAGGGAATACTGGAGGAGTGTAGTGGGTTCTATCTCAGCCAAGGCCACAAGATGATGATGACTGGAAAGTGTACATTTCAACCAACAAGACCTTAGTCCAGTTAAGAGATTTTCAGCATCCTAATGAATGTCATTATCTCACAGAACAGTAGCTAGCAAATTTATTTCCCAGACTGTTGTTAAAAGCAAGTTCAATCTTTACTGGATTCTCTACAATTGTGTCCATGATGTATCCTAAATTAACTTTCATTAAAATTTATACGAGAAAAGACTGAAAATTTCTTGGCTGAGTCAGAAGAGTCCATTCAAGAAAAATTTGGTCCCTGTTCTCTCTAAACTGTATAATAAATACCTCGCTGTCTCTTACTTACCTGCCTGTTGAAAAATTCTCATCTGTTTTTCCAGTTTTTAAGAACTAGTGTGAATTGTCCAACTGTCAGCCAGTTAGCTTTTTATCTCTTTTTGGGAAACTACTAGAGGTCTAAGTTCTTTCAATCAAGCAATATAGCTTTCATTTCTCTAGGTAAACTGCTAATATACGGACAATAATTGCGGAAAGAGTCTCTCAAGCTCTCAATAAGGAGGGTGAATCTTGGGCTGTTGCGTTGAACATCTTGAAAACCATTGACAAGGAATGGCATACAGGTTTTCACCACAAGTTGAAAATTTATAGTGTCTTTGCTCAAATTTTCTAACTGATCCAGCTTTTCTTATCAAATTGTGAAATCAAAGTTATCGTGAATAGCCAATTTTTTAGGTCATTTTGTACTGATGAAGGGTGTCCCACAGGGGTCCTTGGTTCGACTGTGTTTTTTAGTTTTCATTAATGATATCAGCTCTCTACTTATTTTCTATACTGATAATACAACCATTTACTCTTAGTTCAATAGTAAGTTTGATTATTTAGTAAGGTCAAATTGGTGGCTGATACAAAAAATGACCTTCAGTCTGTTGTCAACTGAAGTAAAAAAGAGCTTTTTAGTTTTAACACTACCAAAACTAACCCCCTTTTTATTAATCATCTGAGAGACTTCTTTCTGTCTTCCATCATCATGGCTGATGCTAACCTCCAGAGGAGTGACTTATACCTTTTCAGGCTAATATTCTTAGCTGACATGAAGGGAAAGACTATATTGAATCCTTTGCTCGGTTGGCTTCTAAGAAAGTTTTTTTCTGTGTTATTCTTGAGTTTTTCTCTCCAGAATCTATCTTATATATCTATAAGTCTGCCATTTAACCTTGCTTTAATTGCTGCTGTACATGATCTGAAGCACCTGCTTTATATCTAGAGATTTTTGATAAATTCCAAAGAAGAATCAACAATATTATCAGTTCTGATCTAGCGTATCGGATTCAATCACTTCCCCACTATCATAAAGTTGCCACTCTTTACCTTTTCTGTAAATATTATTGTTAATTGTTCAAATGAGCTGTTTGTTATGAAACCTACATTTTATAAATTTAAGGGCAGTACTAGACTTGTTATATGGTCTAATTAATTTACAGTTGAGTTGGCTTGATGTAAGTTCGATGCTAACAGTTTCTTCTCTTGATTTTTTGTTTGTGAAACTCTTCAAAATCTGTTTTCCAGTCAACTTTAATCTTCAAAAGTTTAAATGCAATGTCAGTTGCTATCTTATTGTCCTCTTGGTTACACTTCTTTCATTCTGGCTCTTAGAAACGTTTCTGTTTTCTAGTTCTTCCACACCTTAGAACTGCTAATACCTTAGTGATTTTACTGTCGTGCAGGGAGTGAACTGGCTTAAAAAACGACAGTTGTCAGATAGATACAACTGCATTCTAAGATAAATTCTTAGAAATGTCTTTGAGCGAGTAAAGACAGGATCTTGGCAAAGACCATTTTTTCTTTGAATATTGTGGAAAGAACTGGACCAAATATCAGAAAAACATCACTTGAGAATTATTAACAGCAGCTACTAATAAAATGGATAGTACATGAAATCAAAGAGAAAATACGTAAGATGTTGAATTTCTACACTACCTCAAACAAAAGGTTAAGAAAGAATGTGTAAGAGAAAAACTAACAAGTTACTGAAAAACCTATTTTCCTGAAAAATTGTTTAAAGAGAAAATTTTATAAATATCAGCTGAAACAAGTACAGGATGCTCAGTCAATGAATGTCAAATGCTTCCTGGTAAGCAAATGGCTTAAATTACAATTACCATTAAAGACGAGGAGAACACATACTACACTTTGATCAAAGTGCACTGGCTAGGAAGAAAAGAAACATGGTACTCAAGTAGCACTGGCTACCTGTCAATGAATGCCAAATATTTCCTTATAAGAAACAGCTAATATGACCATCAGCCTTGAGGAGAACAGATACTATACATTGATCCCAGCAAGATAGCTAGAGAGCAATGAAAAAGAAAAAAACTCAAGTTGCACAAGTGTGACACTATCTCCCACGGTAATGCTTTCCCTTCTCCCCCAGGGATACTTTCCTTTGGTTGTTTTAAAACAATGGAGAGAGAAATTAATATTATTAGTGTTTTATTCCGTCACGCGATGTAAGCTTAGGAAACAAATAATAATTTTAGTACCATCAAGTGCTTCTAAAAACACAGGAACATAAAATAAAGTTATTTTGGATAAATATACATTTCTTGTCTTTCATGATTTTTGCCTTTTTCATGTTCAATATGGATTTCTCTTAGATTTTAAATGTATTCCGTTAATCTGAAAATGCGTAGACAAAACAAGTGTCAGAGTGATTTGATAAGGTCACCCGAAGGTCAAGGCCGCTGGTGGGTACATAGGGTCTGTGAGAACCAAAAATAGAATCAAGCTCTGATATGTGTTGGCAAAATCTCATTCGCTGAGCTAAAGACATCTGCAAATCAAGTGGGCGGAGACCAATTTTCATTGGCCGAAGACTCGGAGAGGATCGAAATTGGTTATAAAAATAGATGCTCGACACAAACAGTTCAGTTGGAGAGCTAATTGTTCAGATTTTGGGCAGAGCGCGACTGCCATCAATACCACCACACACTCTGCCAGCGGCTGTTCCGATTCGGCACATTCCATCAGATTCCGTCAAGAACCCAAAAGAACTTTGCTGTGTAGCATTTCAACGCTAACAAAACTTTGATTAAACATTTCATTTAATGATTGGAAGCTATGATGCTTTTGGAAAACTTTCTCTCTCCATTGTAAAAATTTTTTTCGACAATTGTATATCATTTTGGACAACTGTATTCTTGGGAAAAGACAGACAGTTTTTTCTTTACATAAAGACATTCTACGTGGTTCTCCAAGTGTGTTCAACTTTGTTTATTTACTTTATTAATTTTTTTTTTGGTGCCGTGTTTATTTTTTTCAACCCACAAGTGTACACCAGTGTTCGGACTTGCTAAAAGGGACGACTATTGAAATTGCATGACGAGACTTCTGGGATCTAATCACAATGTGGGACAGTGGTCCCTTGTTGCAAAAGATGTCCTGTAGTCCAGATTTTGTGGCGACATCATCGGATGGGATCGCCATGACCGGGTGGCAGTGTCACAACTGGAATCGTCATGACCATCATCAAGAACGAGTGTCACATTAGACAGACGGCCAGCCAAGCTGAGGCATCCCATTTAGTGCCATTTCAACCAGGATCTGGCTTGAGGGCAGCAGTCTGGCCTGCGATAGTATCACACAAGCTTCTTTGTCAATAAATGCCAAATTTTTTCTTATACGGAAAAACCTAATATTAAAATTAACATTATAGATGAGAAAAACACATACTATACACCCATCCTATTGAGAATGTTACCATTTCTATAAAATGACAAGACAACACAAACAATAACGTGAATATGTTGCAATTTTTTTTATGTTTTGCATTAGGCATGAAGACATAATATTTAGTAAATGATGAAACTGAAACTGTACCAAAAATAAAACCTCTTTGATAATGGCTAATAAAAAGTGAAAGTTAGACAATTCATATTCAAATTTTCACCAGAAACCAAAGCAAAATGGTCTATTAATACTGATTTTTGGCCTGATCAAACTCTTGTAATGATAGAGCATTGTTGAAAGAGTCAGTTAACTAATAAAGTTTCACAAAGGAAACTATTTTTTAATACAATACTATAAAAATAGAGCATTGTAGAAGGAGTGAGGTATTTAATGAAGTTTTGCAAGGAATACTATATTTTAATACTATATTGTAAAGATAGAGCATTGTAGTAGTGAAGGTATTTAATAAAGTGTCACAAAGAATACCATATTTTAATACTATATTGTAAAGATAGAGCATTGTAGAAGGAGTGAGATATTCAATGAAGTGTCACAAGGAACTGACAATTTTTCCAGTAATGACCTACATATACTGGGTGACTGAAAAATATCTCTCAATTTTATGGATGATTAGTGAACCAGGAGCTAGGACTTAACATACTGCAGCTTTTTTCTTTGGTGTTGCTTTTTTAAGTAGCAAGTCTGCTGTACTAAATCAAGACATTGGAAGAACGTAAAGGGCAAATCCGAGAAGTTATATCTTCTATACCACAAGAGTTTCTGGTGAAGTCAACTGGCACAATTCCTGAGTGGCTTAAAACTGTTGCCAATATCAAACTTGAAATAAAGCCTCAAAATAAATGCTTGCAGCAATGGTGAAATGAAGATTTCTGATACTGTAGACCAATTTCTTGACAGCCTCAAGGCACAAATGGTTGCAAAAATTAATACATTTTAAAGGCAACTGTGGGAAATTGTATTATGTACACAGTACAGATCAAAGAAAATGGGTTTCTAGGAGTTTGAATATAGGACACTGGGAATCATTAACCTGCTGCAGGACTATTGGCATGCATGCCACAAGCCAGACCTATACCTCTGTCATACGATAGATTTCAGCAAATATATATAACTAGCAATATAGCCCGGCATTGCTTGGGTGTAATAAAAGCTTTAAAACTAATCCATGGTCCTGGAGCTCAGACTCAGCCAAAAGAATATTTGTGTGAAGTTTGGTGAGAATCGGATAAAAATTGTGGATTTGTATAAAGGACAGATAAACAGACACACACACACAAACATCTTGCCTTTTATATATATATATATATATATATATATATATATATATATATATATAATCGATTTTCTGCACTATTGCAAGAACTGCAACCTTGAAATTTCTGAATATCATTTCTTTATGAGTGTATCAAATTTGATTAAAACCGAACCACTCCTTCTATAACCCAATTTTTTCGATTATCAATTTTCAGTATTTATAAGGTATACCTTGACACAAAACCTACCTAAGAACACTTGCAAACTCTTATAGTACAACTGTGTAAATTTTCAAGACAATCGGTTCAGCCGTTTTGGAGTCTATAGGTAATGACACACACATGCACACAAAGTAAGTTCCATTTATAAATAAATTTAGATTTAGATAAGATAGATTTAGATTAGATTAGATATTGCCTGGAAGGGATTATCCAGGATGCTATTGATACCAAAATGGAAGGTGAATTAATGAATATAATAATAATAATAAAAATAACAAAGTCTGTGTTGTTTTTTATTTCTGGAAAATGTTTTTGTGGATATCTAGAGGATAAAGAACTTCAGGAAGTAGACTTTGTAAATTTTAGAGAGAGAAATTAATGCAAGTCACAGGCTGAGACTTAATCTTTCATGAGAGATGGATATAATGTGATGATGGAAAGCTTTTTAATAATTGATCTCTTGTTTATACCAAGATGCCCAAATGCAAGTTGATAAGCACTAAAACAAATGCAAAATGAGAGCCCAGAATTGGGAATATGAATATGAATGATTGGCCAATATGAGCATTTTAATGACAATTGATATATTCTTGCATAAAAGTTCTTAAAGACTTGTAGATAAATCCATTACATAAGTTACTAAATAATAAATTCAATAGACCCTTTGAGTGAAAATCAGTGAGTTGTCTTGCAATTCTCTGAGCTTATCCAAAACATTGCAGGAAAAATAGCGTTGTGGTACAGTGGATATCGGTTTGGAACGAGAAACCGGGGAGCCGAGTTCGAATTCCAGTTGAATCCATTGTATTCACTTACACGCAAATACCCTTGGGAAAGGTATTAATCCGTATCTTCCTTCTAGTTATGGGTTAAATAGCAGGACAGATTGGGTTCTATAGCCTTGGTCGGCAACCGGTCTACTGCAGAAAGCAATGGCAACCTACTGCGGGATAATCTTCTGCCCAGTCAGTCGTGTCTCTTTCAAAAAATGATTGCCCAAGCATGTATCACGTATGGCACTTAATTGACTGACTGAATATAATAGTTGAAAACATGATTAAGGCTTCTACTGGGCATAAAATGGGGGATCAGTTTTATTTTGTTTTGAAGTAATAAACTGATCCCCCACTAATCACTACTTAATATAATTCATCTCTTCCTCCTCTAGCTATGAGTCAAATAACAGGATAGATTGGGTTCTATAACCTTGGTCGGCAACCGGTCTACTGCAGAAAGCAATGGCAACCTACTGCGGGATAATCTTCTGCCCAGTCAGTCATGTCTCTTTCGAGACATGATCGACCAAGCATGTATCACGTATGGCACTTTAACTGACAGCCTTAATCCATTAGAAATGTTTGAAAAGATTTCCTAAAACCATTAATTCTCTGAATTTAAAAATATTATCAAAATAAATTAATTTTTGGCTTCATAATTAACTGAATTTAAAATCAGTCACTTAGATTTTAATTTCAAATATTTATTTTATATAAAGACTTTTGATGGCAGATTTTGACCTGATCATCAAAAGTTTTTTGAAGGGATATTGTTTTAATTCACACTCATAGTTTTCTATGTTGTCTGAATATGGTGACAAAGATGAGGAGAACAGTCCAAACAATGAGCTATATACTGCCACTGGATTTAGACAAACAAGAATAAGGAACACACACACACATCCTACATGCTGTCCAATATGGTACTTTAAAAGAAGTTAATTTCAGTTACTTTAATCTAAAAATTGAATTCATATATAAATATAATTTCCTCCTAATAGACAAAAAAAAAAAAAGAAAATGTTCTACACTGATTTAAACTAGATCTTCTGGTTCATTCTCCACCCAAACCTGTTGTGCGGAGGTGAAAAATAAGAAGTTACTTTCTATGCAGGTGCTTTAAGCATTACATCTCACAAAACAAATCCTTCCCCTTAAAAAATTATATAATATACAATTTATCAAGGTGTCAATCCTAAACTAAAACAAGCATGACAAAAAATTGTCTCATGATCTGCTCTGTCTGCTTTTAAGGAACACTGAAGTCAATAGTCGCAGTTAAAAAGGCAGACTGTCACCATCATCACTAGTGACCTCTGTCAATTGAAGAGGTACAAACATCAACTCCAGACATTGCTAAATCTCCTCATCCTTTAGGTTGTCTTCCTCAATCACAAAGAGGCATTTTGATAGAATCCGTCATATTAGCAATACAAATGATTTTATCTTGACAAATTGTCTTCTTTTCTTTCCACCTCACCAGTGATATTATGGAAGTTGAAAGGTCATTTCCATGTATATTTTTGGTGCAGGTTCAATATTTTGGCAAAGAAGATAAAAGCTTATGCAAACTTTAGCATCAACTATGGATTGATTATTCTACTTTGATTATTCTTCTTCAATAGATGAATTGTTTTGAACCAAACTTTTTAATGTCTCTTGGAGATCTCTTTTTTCCTTTTTTTTTTTCAGAAGTTAGGGTAAGTATAAGCATTGTATCAGTGGTCAAACTCACTAGGAGATTTGGAATGTAAGCATCATTACAGTGGTCATGCACTGTCAAGTCAGTCCTGCACTGAGTTGGAACAACCAAAAAGAAATATCTAATGATTTCAACTGCTTCTCAAAATCTGTCTATATTTCTTAGATGAGGTAGCTTAACTATTTCCACTATTTACATTGTTCAGACAATGGTCAAAATGTTATGCATGACAACAAAGATGAGGACGACAGTTCAAGCAATGTAAATTTTTATAAACTCACTTTTGTAAAGTCACAGATACAAGAATTATAACATCTGTGAACAACACTATTATTCTTCTCAATGCTAATCACCAAATGCTTATTATATATCCGCATATATATTGTTTTACACCTCACATGATCCTAACAGCATGATACCTCTAATTACTTTAATACAAGTTCGACTGTGTTTGCTCTCTGGTGATCCGTGTTCAAAACCAAGTGTCGGCACTGACACTTTATCCCTATATGACATAAATATTGTAAATTATTTCTCAAAACTTTGTTGTCATACACCAAGCATGCAAAATTTAATGGTTTTCTAATGAATATAATTTGCTAACTGTCCTGCCAAAGAACTGCACCAAATATTGTAAGACCTTTTCTTTTAAAACTATAACTCTGTGAATTGCTATAAAAGACAGAAAAATGGTTTCCTGGTACTTTCTCTATGGTGTGAAACGTTGCAGAAAGAAAAAAGATGGATTCCTGCATTTCTCATGAGTATTTTTGCAAAAGTAAATACTGTGTAAAAGTAAATGGTCAAGCACCAGATCTGAACTCCACTTAACTCCTTGTGCCAATATCTTTCACACTATATTTTTCACCACCACTGAGTTTAAGAGCAGATTTTTTTAAAAAATACCATATTGAATGCAGATGCTTTAAGCTAAAACACAGTATTTATACAATTGTTTAATTGTATGTCATACTCAGCTAAGTAAAATCGAAGCTACTGCAGAATTCTTATCTCTTTGTTGCAGAAAGTGTCAAGGGAGATAACTGTCTCTTTGTAATTGAAATATTGTTATTGGTAATCATTACAAGAACTAAGTAAATATACTTTTATGATGACACCTTTTAACTTGGGACATCTTCAACTTTCACTGTTCTGTTTCTTTGTTCTACACATGAAATATAATAAATGAAGTCAACAATCAAGACACTGAATATTCAAACCTCTGTTACGAGTTGAATGTTTTAACACCTATGCTGTCAAGTTCAAATTTTTGCTTTTACTTTTCTTGTTAATGAATATAGCATTAAACTGTCCTTTTAATCAAATTTTGATAAATATACACAGATGGAATATAATTAATCTCTTTTTATATTTGGAATATTTAAATATTAGAGCCTTTTGAAAAAAAATTTGTTTTTAATGACTTTTTAAAAATTAAGTTAACTCAGTGCAAAGCAGTAAAGTCACTGAGACACAAGGAGTTACTGAGTATGGAAGAGTTAAGGAGTACAAACAAAGGAAGAGTAATTAGATCGACAGTAGATAGTGATTGACATTGCATTTAAATTTTTGAAGATTAAAGTTAGCGGGAAGGCATGGGGATGGAAGGGAGTTCCACATATGGGAAGTGTGAGAAAAGAAAATGTTAGCACAGAATTTATGGTTACATTTTGTAATTTCAACTGTAAATTAGTGAGATTTTATCACCAGTCTAGTACTGTGCTTAAAATTAAAGAGTCTAGGCCACCATAAGAAAGAGTTCACTCAAACAATTACCATCAGCATATTTATAGAAAAGGAAAATGGAGGCAACTTTATTGGTGGTGGGAAAGTGACTGAAGCTGAAAGGCCAGGTCTCAGGGCCAATAATATTGTTGATTCTTTGGATTTTACCAAAATCCTTTGTGAATTTTAAAGTATGCAAAAGTAGAAATAGCAGAACTTCTTTCTTCTCTTTCTCCATATCTTATTCTCTGATAAAGCTTTAATAAAAAGGAAACATTAAATTGGTAAACATTTCTTATTTAGTGATTGGCTACTTCAATAATTACATGTGTAAGGTTTCTTAAAGGAATATTTTATTATACAAAAAATAATGATGGTGAGAAAGAGTACATGTACAAAATAACTAATTGATTTAAAATGCAAGATTAAGATTTATTGAAAGAAATTTAACCAAAAAAATTTAAACAAGAGCTTTTTTTGTTAGAAGTAAATTGCAAAGACATGAAATGTTCATAAATATGTTTGAGTGGAACTTAGTGTGTTGGAGTGCTTTTAGTATAAAGCATTCACTGCTCTTTTAGCTTCAGTGTGGAAATTTCATATCACCAGCGCAAGAGAAGAAAACTTAGAAGAAAGAGAGTTACCTTAGAATTCATGTTTTTATATTTGAGTGCTGCTGTTATTATGTTTTATGTTTATTTGTTCTTTATCTTATCATATATATATATATAATTATGATTATTAAAATACTTTAATCCAAACAGAAAAGTAGGAAAGTAAATCCCAAAAACCTGATCCTAATTAATCTTAAAAAATGATACAGGAGGAGAGCTCAATGTAATTAAAATTACAGAGCTAATATAAAATAAAGTAAATTTTCAATATTCAAAAATGTTGTATGAACATTTTAACATGAAATCCCTAAGAGAGATTTCACATCTCATCAGCAACTGTAATATTTCAAAATGGAAATAAAAATAAGAATAAAAAGAGAAAATAAAATAAAAAATAAAAAAAGAAATAAAAAATAAAATCAAAATGACGGTTAAGATTTGAGAAATTTACGTCACAAAAGATTTCCAGAAGTAAATCCTGTCTAATTTCAGATTTTAACTTCTAGATAGATAAAATCTAAAATTAGACATGATTGACTTCCGAAAATATTTTTGTGATGTAAATTTCTCAAATCTTAACAATAATTTTTTAATTTATTTTTCATTTCTTTTTTTATTTTTATTTTTTATTCCCCCTTTTAATCTAATTTTTTCCATTTTAAAATATTACGGTCGCTGAGGAGACATGAAATCTCTCTTAGGGATTTCATGTTGAAATGTTCATTCAACATTTTTGAATATTGAAAATTTATATATATATATATATATATATTGTGTATTTATGTAGCAATGCCTCTTTTTTTTTTTTAAATAACAGACAAGGTGCTATGGTTAAGTTTTTTATACAATTTTTCATGTGATTTTATCATTTTTTTTTCAGAAATTAAATTATATAAAATTAACCGAATGTTTTATTTATCCAAGTACTTTCAGCCATTATCAAGAATAAATTAGCACGCTTTCTCCTATTACACCATGCAACCCTCATTCCATCATCCACCTGATTAGGTCCTTTGACTATGTATCAGCTGCTTTCCCCTGTTTCTTTTCCCTCTATCTAGCCTTGTTAGTATCAGGTTCTCCAAGCCCTCTTTCATCATTGCATGTCCCAGGAACTTCAGTTGTCTCTTCCTATTAATTTGCTTTTCATTTCCATCATTTCCAAAACCTCAT
Organism: Ascarosepion bandense; assembly: GCA_037127315.1. Taxonomy (NCBI): domain Eukaryota; kingdom Metazoa; phylum Mollusca; class Cephalopoda; order Sepiida; family Sepiidae; genus Ascarosepion; species Ascarosepion bandense. The sequence goes on from JBBBDQ010001538.1 coordinate 2,291,528, forward strand.
CATTGCTCACATGCTCAATCCATGATATTCGCAGCATCCTTCTGTAGAACCACATTTCAGTTGTTTCAAGTTTTTCCTTCATCTTTGATGATATTGTCCAGCATTCACTACCATATTAAAGAACTGACAACACAGCAATCCAGAACTCTCTTCTTTGTTTCTAGTGAAATTGTTCTGTTTCTTAATACTTTACTTAACTTCTGAAAGGCTTTCTTTGCCATGCCAATTTGCCTTTCGGATCTCTGTGTTGTACTTTCTGTTTTCTGTTATAACACTTCCTAGGTATTTAAATTTCTGTACCTGCTTGATTTTAGTATCCCTGACCTGTATTTGTCATATTTGGCTGCTTTTTTTACTGATGACCATGTATTGGGTTTTCTTGCAGTCTATTTGCAGTCCTTTTTTTGTCACTCTTTTCAGCTACTTTCTGTAGGAGTTCTTTTAGTTTCCTTTCTGTGTCTGTTATCAGCACTGTATCATTTACGTGCCTTTAAATACAACATAGGACTAACAACAGAGCCCAAGGTGATCCTACCAACTAATTCTAAGAAGAAATTAAAATTCTAATTTTGAAAAATGTCCTGGAGATATAAATCCTTCCAGATGGACATTTGATTGCATATGTTTTTTACCCCACCTTTTGGTAAATTCCTTGACCCTTTTGAGAATGTTACGAATTTCTGTTTTCTCTCTTTCTCTCTCTTTCTGAAGTAGACTTCCAGTGCCTTTACTCATACACACTCTCAAAAAACTTCCAAAATTTTCTATGACAAAAAAGATTGCTGATGGAAGCAAATTTATTTTGCTGAAAGGATCATTCAATGTATGTTATTTTTGAGATTTTATATGTAAAAAATAATTAGGAACTTAATACAATTTAGTTCCAAGGATAGAACCCAAGAAGATCCTGCTGACTGTTTTTGAATTTAAATTGTTTCTAATGTTTATCAATGACCTTCCTGATTCCAACTTCATGTAAGTAGGATCCTCAGTTTCTTTATGAAAATAGCCAAGATTAGAGCATTTACAACATCACTCAGTAAAAATTCTACATGTCTATCACCCTTGGGTTAATGAAGTTGGATCTGTCAACTATTTTTTGATTGCTATTTCATAAATTTGTGTGAGACACCATGCATTCTCTTGTTTGAGAAGGTGGAGAAATTGTTCACTTTTATATTATAATAGCAGTTCAGTATTTTGTAGGCCTCAAAGATTGGTGAACTGATGTCATGTCTGAATAGATGGTTGCTTGATTTCACTTGTAGTTAGAGTGAGATACCTCTACTGGACAGATTGCAATAATTCACAAACCGTTTTTTGGAGAGCGCGTTCTAGATAACTGACACATATTCAAGTACTGATTGAATAAATTTGGTGGGGAGGATTTTTATGTTTTCTTTGGAGTATTATTTGTAAAGTAAAATGTAATCATACATATTCTTTGATTAGAATTATTCATGATTTCAGAAATATGTTATCTTGGAGATAAATCATGTGTAATTAGAATAGAATACCAAAGTCTCTTTGTTCTTAAACTTGGTTAAGGCAAATTCCATCTAGTATTCCACTTGTCTCTGACCTTCACCACAACACAATTACCTGCACTGAATTTTAGATGCCATAGTCGACTCAAATCTGAAAGGGAATCTTAAATCATCTTGAATGAGCTATCTTTTTTCTCACTGATGTAACAATATAGTTTAGTGCCATTGACAAATGATTTAGCAGTGGAATTTGATCAGATCCTGGATGTTATTTAAATGGATCAAGAACAATACTGGCCACAAAATAGAGCCTTGTGGAACACCATTAATAACTTTCTGCTTAGAAGATAAAACATCTTTTAGAACTACTTTATCTTCAACTTAGAACATTGTTTCATTTTTCTTGGAAATAACAACTAGAAGTGATGTAAACATTCTTATTGGTAAACTTTTAACTGCAATGGACAAACTAAAAATTGTCTGAAAATCTGTTTTAACCAATAAAATGAAATCAAACTCCTTCCAAGATATAGATATATCTTTACTCTAAGGTAGCACATCATGGCTATTTAAATATATTTTTTGTAGATTGGGCCCTTGATAACAGCTCAATATTTAAGTATTGGTTGAATAGATGTAATGTAAAGGCCTTTTACCATTTTGGGAGTAAGATTCATAGAGAAACATTTAATCATAGTGATTCTTTGATTAGACTTAATGATTTCAGAAATATGTGATCTTGGAGATTATATGAAACTAGAATAACCAAGTCTCTTTGTTATCTTACTTGAATAAGTCAAACTTTATCTTGTATGCCTTTTAAGTGTCTTTTAATTTGTCTCTGATCTTCACCACACCACAATTACCTGCTGTGAATTCTAGTCATCATAACAAATTTGAAGATTCCCTGTGTCTCTTTTACAAATACTTTCATGGCTTCTGCTCCAATGAACTTAGCTCACTGGTGCCCCTATATATAAATTTACTCAAGCTACAAGACATACAACTAGATCCCACCCTTTTACTGTGAAACCAATAAATTGTAAATGCAAATTCTACTCCAGCAGCTTCTTTTCTCACACTTCCTGCTTGTGGAATTCCCTTCCATTTACTTGCTTTCTCGACAGCTACAATCTCCAAGAATTTAAATGTAAAGTCAATAGTCATCTCCTATCTCACAAACTTGTATTCTCTCTCTTATGCTCCTTTCTCCATCCACTCCACTCTCATCATTATTCTCATCCTTTTCTTACCCACTTCCTGACACCCCTTATAACCTGTCACTCTTTCTCATAACTTTCCTCCTATGTAACCTCCTGCACAACAGTGGCAGTAAAATGCCTTGCTTGGGGCGTTAGAATTATAAAAAAAAAAATTCTATACTATTATAATGTGAATATAAAAGTGGTTGATCAATTCTACATTACAATCAGTATATAAACTGATCCCTCACTTTATAGCCACAGTCATCCTTCTCTTACTCACTTCCTGGCACCCCCTATAACCTGTCACTCTTTCTTTTAACCTTTCCTCCTATGTAACCCCCTGAAAAACTATGACATCAAATGCCTTGCATTGGGGTGATATGATTATAAAAAAAAAATTTCATACTATTATAATGAGGATGTAAAGTCGGGGGGCGTCAATTCTACAATTCAATCATTATATAAACTGATCCCTCACTTTATGGCCACAATCATCCTGCTTTTACCCACTTCCTGATACCCCCTATAACCTGTCACTCTTTCTTATAAGTTTCCCCCTATGTAACCCCCTGAAAAACAGTGGCAGTAAAATGCCTTGCTTGGTGCGATATGATTATAAATAAAAAAAAAGCTGAAAATGAATTTAAATCTTGAAGTGTTTAACAGTCGTTTTTCTCAGTGATGTAACAATTTTTGTGGATCCCATTGGCAAATAATTTAGCAGCGGATTTGATCAGATCATGATATTTAAATAGATCAAGAAGGGAAATCATACAATGGAAGCCACTGTTTCAAGACATTCACAAAAGAAAGGAAATGTTATAGTCGAATAGAGGGTTTTTTTTTTGTTTTTTACTTTTCGCTTATTTTCAATTTTGCAGCAGACTCGATAGCAGATGTAAGCCTAATGTTTTCTTTTTATAGGGCAATTCAAATTCCATTACTTGTCAAAAATAATCAAAGACCACATTTGAAGACGGCACACATCACCAGAAAATGGTAAATATCAGCCAAGAATTTGTTGATTCCACTTCAGAATGAAAAAATAAATGGAAAGAAAAATAAACAAACAAAACAGATTTTGGTGTTTCTCTCCCAAACTGCCATTTAAGTCTCTCAGTGACCAATTTGTCACGGCAGAAGTTAGAATTATTTCCAAGAGCAGCAATACAAATACACAAGATTCAGCTGAAGAATTCTAAGATTGATGAATGGCAGCAAAAATAAAAAAGAATTTTAGAATATAAACAACAAATGTGTTCAATCAAAGTAAACAAACAAAAATAAGAAATGCATTTCCAAAAGAAAATTTGTGTTTATTTGCTGCCAATGCTGTACATTAAGTCCGAAGCAGCGGAATGTGAGGAAGTTTTCACAATGAAGACTTTATACGGCTTGTATTATTTTTAGTCAAGCAACTGTAGATAATACAAGTCGGGGGCTAACAATTCTTTAACCCTAAACTTTTCCTAAAAAGCTGGACCATATGACCAAATATTAGATTATTTTTTCCAAGGTCATCTTTATTCAACCTAGAAATCAGCATGTCGTCATTGAAACTAAATTATGAAAAGATAACATATGAGCTTGTTGATTAGTTTTAACAATTTCTTTGGTAATTTTGTTCTAATAACAAGGGCTTATGACCATGTTGAAACACTACTTCCCATACAATTACTGAAGTTAATGTCAAGCTTTGGTCAGTATCTAGATGGGTGACTTTTTGGGAATGTGTTGTTAATTTGGATGTGCTGGTGATGTAATGGAAACTGTTTTGGGATTGTTAATCAGAAAGCAGAGTTTCAATTGTAGTTGGGTCTGTTATATTCACTTAAACATTTTCCCCTCAGCTATGGGTTAATTAGTAAGGCAAATGTCATTAAATCAGTATCCCAAAAGATTTCTTGCAATCTAAAACTATTTTCTGGTTTTAAATAACCTGCAAAAGGTTGATAAAACATAACAAATTAATGAAGAAACTAATTTTTACATTAACAAGTTTATGTGCTCTTCCATGTACACACCTGTTTATACATTTATTGAAGTAAAATATGGCCACAAGACATAACTGCCATCATGCAGCAAATACAAATTGTAGAAGACAAATAACTTAGATTTTTTTATCAATCTCATGTCCAGTGCACCAGTGAATATTTCTTTGATGACTGAATGTAGAAGTCAAATAACTTACCTTTCGACATGGTGGTCTTCTTTTGTCTACCTGTAGGAAGGTGAGCATTCAAGATTGTGAGAGTCACCTTCCTGATGTGTCCAACTAGCGTCCAGTTGGCAGACAAAAATAAACAGGGTTATAACTGAATACATGTCTCTATGTGGCCCAAAGACAAATGGTGAATATTGTGCCGAATATTTATGGAGCTCACTGTACACACTGAAATTATCAGCCAATCACTGCTTACGGAATAGACTTGCCTGTTAACAGAATGTAATCTCCCAGGTTATTATTTAAACCACCTACCAATTTGCCCCAGGTTTTTTTGGTCAGTCAGACCCAACTTCTATTCTAGTTGAGTACTAGCTGGTTCTTCCACAAGATCTTTACACAACTCTAGTTAGTTTGTATTTGTAGACCTTGAATCTTTTTTCTTAATCATTTCATACCAAGCAAGGCAATAAAGCCATTAAGACACAAGGAGTTACTGAGTGTTAGAAAGTATGAGAAAAATACTTTAAGGAAAGAGACCAGTAAAAGAATAAGATAAGGACTGATAATGCTTTTAAATTTTTGAAGATCATATTTGACTGGGAAGCAAGAAACCAGAAGAAAATTACGCAAATGAGGATTACAATAGAAGAAGCATTTAGCATATAACTTACAGCTACAAGTGATGAGACCTTGCTGCTAGTGTGCTTAATTTCATAAAGTCTAAGTACCTTAGGGAAAAGTTTGTGTTTCTACATTAAGAATTGTCAATAATCATTGCAAAATAGTTCTAAAAAATGCAAAATGCAGCTACACAAAAACAGTTCAGGCATACGCTATTGGCCATAATTATTAGGTCACCCCAGTTTTTTAAAAGAAATGATGTATCTCATACTATATTTAGTATTTATTGCCAAGTGGATAATTCTAAATGAAAATAGAATGGTTATTTTGTTATTATTACTTTGCAAAATTTTACAAGGCAAATTGCGACAATTTAGCCATCGCACCCTGTAGATTTGCTATATATATATGCCAAGTGGATAATTCTAAATGAAAATAGAATGGTTCTTTTGTTATTATGACTTTGCCAAATTTTACAAGGCAAGGAAGCAAGGATGAACTCATCCAAATCACCCTAGGTTTTCTTTATTCTTTCATTAATGAAACTGCAATATAGGTAATTATTAAATATTTATAAATTCATTTGATGCACATGTTATTGTGCAATATTAACAAAAGAACCATTCTATTTTCATTTGCAATTATTCATTTGGTAATAAATCCTAAAAAATAGTATGAAATATGTCATTTCTTTTAAAACAATGGGGTGGCCTAATAGTTATGCCTGGTAGATTGTATATATATATATATATATATAATTATGGACAGTAGTCTAGGTCAGAACAAACAACTTGAATCACAAGTGTCTTGGGAAATCTCCTACCAAATTCCCAATATAGGGAAAAACATTGGTCCCTACTACTGGAAATGGCAATGATATTAACTCACTTCATCAGAAAAGTTGAAGCTTTTTGCTACAATCTTTGTCTCTAATTCAAAGTTAAACAACAAAAGATATCCCATTCCTGACTCCCTCCACCTCACAAAGCACAAACTCTGTAATTACAATGTATGGATGAATGTTAAAATAAAAAATTTGCAAAATGGAGGGATATCTTCAATATTGTTTTCTTCATGAATATATTTTCTATTAAATCAAAAATTTCAACTAAACAGCTTCATGTTCAACCTGTTCATTGCAACAGTTTCCTACTTTTTGTTGCTCTAAATAATTTTTCATCCTTTTATAAATAGGTTACTCAGTATTTCATGTTGACTCTCTTGCTTTGAGTATATCCTGTGAGTTTTAAATTCATCAAATATTCTTTTCTCATTATGCATCCCAGAAATATCAGCTATTTCCCATGTTAAATAGCAGTTTCAGTTCAGTTTGCACTTTCCTTAAAACTTCAACACTCGTTCCATTTATGGCATTTTCAGAATTTGTCGGAAAAATCCCATCTCATTTCTTTGTTTTTAACAAAATTTTTCCTATCTCTTAATACTTTACCAAGTTTCTGAAAAACACCTTTACTATTCTGTTATAGAATGGCTGATACCTCTGCAATACTCTCAGTGATGGAATGGACCATGGGCTGAAACATAACAATATTTTCCTATCTCTTAATACTTTGCCAAGTTTCTTAAAAACACCTTTACTATTCTGATGTAGAGTGGCTGACACCTCTGCAACACTCTCAGTGATGGAATGGGCCAGGATCTGAAATGGTCTCCTAAAATAAAGAATAGTAGCATTTGAGGTATAATATTCAAGTGTCATTTGAGTAATATTTGGACTGATTACTTTGGTGGCGATTGTGATCTAAACCCCTCCTATCTGTGTTGTAAGTTTTGTCTTGACTTTTATTGTAACTGTTGTATTGTTCTGTGTATATTTGTTTAGCACCAGATTTTGTGCTGAATAATACCGTAATACGCATTCTCTGTGTATTGTCTCAATTTGGGCAATGCAACATATTCTCATGCATCCTCAGATTTTCTTTATTTAGAATATTGTAGAAATATCACAGATGGATCCAAAGAGCTGGGATTTATCTAAATGTTGTCTTTAAGAGCTGGCAAATATAGCTACCAGCATCCGAGTGTAGGTTCCATCAAACTTAGACTCTAGGTTTTTTAGTTAACTCCCAAGCAATGGTACCATACATTAACACTGTCTCTATAATGGTGCAAAAGAATCTTTGTTTGAGGTTGTCTGGTAGATCAAATTTTCGGATTATTTCTATTTAATTTAAGGCAGACCAGGCTTTAGCTATTAAGATTTTCACATCATTTTTGGTAGAATTTATCTTACTTCCTAAACTTTCTCAATAGAATTTTCAAATAATTTTTGGAAGGTTATCCAATCAAAATATGCTTAGATCTTATAATAAAATCAATATAAAAGAATATAGATGGTGGCGGTGGTGGTAGTTAAAAATCTAAGAGAGAATGCTAACAACCAAGAATACAAGAACAGGCAACTGAAAGAGAAACCAAAAAGCATGAGCGGCAATGCCATTTCAGGGGCAGTTTCAGACAAACACAAAAGCAATTAAAAAAAATGATTTGTGGGACTGGTTGACAAAAACAGAATTTAAATACAAGATTAAAAAGCTACTGGTAGCAGACTGTTCTGAATAATAATTATTTCTAGGAGACTATCTACCACAAAGTGAATTCAGACAAGTGAAGGCTGTGTGACGTTGAGGTGAAAAATGTTGCCCACGTCATTAACACTTACTCAGAAAAATTGCAAGAACTGACATGAAGTAGCCTCTCATCTGAATTGATGCCATAAACCAGAGAAAGTGATTGAAGAAAAAAAAAGATCTTGTGGAACTTCAACTTAGAAACAGCGTATTTGAGCCACCAAATCAAAGATAACCAACACCAGAAAAAATGTCTTGTCATTAATGTGGTTGCTCCTGGTAATCATAATATCATGCTCAAAGAAAACAAACTTATAAAAATCTAATCAATGGGTAAAAGTTGACAGAATCATGGGCATTCAGACTGATGTTGTCCCTGTTATCATTCAGGTGTTGGGGTTGATAAGTAAAGAATGCTGATTTTCTCTCTTTTGTTGAGATAGTCACATGCGTCACATGATGCTACTTTGTGATGTTAATATGTACAGTAACCAAGCAGTAGTTTGGAGACAGCAAATAAATGAGAAGGTTGCTTTCTTTTTAGACTGGGTCGAAGGGCTAAATCTGCCTTCCGAGCAGTTTACATGTTCATGGTGTCATTTCTCTTTGGGCCTCAGATAAATTAAGCCTGTTTAAATTGGAAGTACTAAAAATGTTTTTTCTAGGTTACAATCATCTCCAAATTATATGTAAGACCTTCTCTTTTGCTCCTCCTCATATTTTACTTTGCTGTGTAAATATATATTTCTTTACATGGGACATGTGTAAATATGTATATGTATAGATTTGTGTATGTCATAGTATATAAAAATCTCAAAGTACAAAGTATATTTGTCATTCTTTTTCATTTCAACCCTTCTGTTCCATCCCGTCTGTGAGCCACGGTGTTGTTATATCACGGATTGTTCTCTAGATCACCTCCCATTACAGGTTCGATATAACCAAACTTGAAAATTTGGAATAAAAGTTTGTGCCCTATCATTTCAGATATCTGTATAGCATGGCATTGAAAACAATCTGCTAAAAGTGTAATCAGTTTGAGGTTGTACGGCTTGGAGAAGATCCATAAAGCAAGATCTTCAGTTAGAAATGAAAAAACCATGCAAAAGACATTTCTTATAATAATAATAATAATAATAATACCCTCCCACAAAGCAGAATCTGTTCAAAAATATAAAAATAATGATTCTCTAATTTTGAAATTTAGACTCAATGACTCATCAAAATTTGAAGACCGAATGTAATTATCATGAACAAGAAAAAGAGCACCCATCAGCAGACCCCAGACCATGATGTGAAAACTGCAGAGATAACACGAACGTTCTGTAAAATATATAAATAAATAAATCTAAACTTATTTATAAATGGAACTTTGTCTGTGTGTCTGTTACCTATAGACTCCGAAATGGCTGAACCGATTTTCTTGAAAATTTACACAGTTGTACTATGAGCATCTGCAAACGTTCTTAGCTAGGTTTTGTGTTAAGGTACCCCCGATAATATCAAAAATTGATAATCAAAAAAATTGGGTTATAGAAGGATCGGTCCGATTTTAATCAAATTTGATACGCTCATAGACAAAGACATAAGAAATGATATTCACAAGTTTCAAGGTTGCAGTTTTTACAATACTGCAGAAAATCGATTATATATATATATATATATATATATATATATATATATAAAAGGCAAGAAGTTTGTGTGTGCGTCTGCTTATCTGCCTGTATGTCTGTATTTTTTCAGCCCTTTTATTTTAGTTTTTGCTTCGGGTTTGGCTCTAAGTAGGTATAATTGTAGTTCTTAGTCTCTGCCATGATACCATTTACTCAGAGGACTTATTTAGCCTTCAAAATTCAGTTTATGATGAAAAACTTATGATATCGATACCAGGAAATCAAAATTTGACTTACATCCATTCATTTTTCTTTCAGTCTATGGTTTTGATTTTACTGGAAACAACTATTGCTTTTTAGTCTTTTGTGCCAATGTCCAAAGTGTCTGAGCTCAGGACCATGGATTAGTTTTAAAGCTTTCATTACACCCAAGCAACGCCGGGCTATCCTGCTAGTAAATAAATAAAACTCAGTGATTAAAGTTGAGTCAGATCATATGCATATTCAAGTGAAGAGAGGAAGAATTAGAAATTCAAGAAAAATTGAAATTCTCCAAAGTATGGTTGTCAGAAAGAACACTAAGTAATGTGCAGATGTTTTGAAGAGATTTATTGACTTGATCTCCAATAATAACCATGAAACATTTGGTGTAACTTGTGCAAAAAGAAAAAGAATATAAACAAATACTAATGTTTAGCTAAAACAAGGATTGATAGCCACTCAGTGTAGAAAGGATTATTGTTAAAACAATTCTGATGAATGTGGTGTGATATGAGTGAAAGACTGAACAATAGAAAAAGATTATGAGAAGAAATTGATGCTTAAGATGAAGTGGTTTAAAGGTCAGTTCCATCGTCAGTTCTTAGGCAAAAAAGCAGAGTGAAACTTTCTCTTGATGGAGGATGAAAGAAATATTGCATCCTAAATGGTGATAGCAGCTACTTACTTGGTAGGGATAGTACTTATAATCATCATATAAATCTGCTTATTAGTTAGCATGTATATTACACTCTGTCAATACCTAAAAAATAATGGACCATTCCATTTTGATCTTGAGAAATGCAGGAAAGACATTAGAAATGCTGTTTGGTTTCAGCAATAAAGAAAGAAGGTAGAGGAGGTGATAATGCTCTTATGTGTTTAAGATTTGCTTCAGTGAAATGGAAAAAATTCTAAATTTCAAATCTTTGTATTTGTACCCTCTTACTTCTTTAAATAATAAACTGCATTCATATTTAGGATTGTTATTGAAAAGATGTGCATTGTGGTGCATTGGATATCGGCTCGGAACGAGAAATCGGGGAGCCGAGTTCGAATTCCAGCTGAATTCATTGCATTCACTTACGCGCAAATACCCTTGGGAAAGGTATTAATCCGTCTCTTCCTTCCAGTTATTGGTTAAATAGCAGGACAGATTGGGTTCTATAGCCTTGGTTGGCAACCAGTCTACCGCAGAAAGCAATGGCAACCTACTGCGGGATAATCTTCTGCCCAGTCAGTCATGTCGCTTTCGAGACATGATCGCCCAAGCGTGTATCACGTATGGCACTTACCTGATTGAAATATTTGGTTAAAATTATTAAATTCAAATATTTAATGATGTAATAGTGGATCATTATGAGTTTTTTTTTTAGTCTTGGAGCTTGAAATAAATTTATTTATTCATTAAATATGATGATACATTAGAAAACTAAAATTGAAAAATCGTCAATTGTAGGCAAATGAGGAAAGTGCCAACAAGAAACTGTCCAAGAAATTAAAATCCAGGGATTTTGAGATCCAGACAAATCATAAATGAAGCATATAAAACAATCCCCGATACCATAAGATCACAAGTAGGCATGTACGCTGGTGATACCACAGTTTACTGTCACCTTGATCAAAAATCTGGTGTTGGTGACAAGGCGAACCTCACTGCCGAGCTTGAGAAGGACCTCCAATCCGTGGTGGATTGGGGTAAGAATTGGCTTGTAAAATTCAATTCTTCCAAAACGAAGCTGCTGTCAATTAACCACCACAGACAACTGCACCTCCCTCCCATTAGCATGGAACAGGCTTGCCTCCCAGAGAGTAAATCACTATGCCTGCTTGGCCTAACACTCTCAGTGGACCTCAAGTGGAATGACTACGTCAAATCCATTGCTAAATCCACAGCTATGAAAGTGCAGGGCCCAGAAATTCTTTCCGCCTGAATCTATCCTGCATTTATATAAATCCACCATCCGCCCATGTATTGAATACTGCTGCCACATCTGGTCGGGTGCCTTTTCTATTCTCCCCGGGGTTCTTGACAAAATACAGCGAAGAATCTGTAATGTGATTGATACTGACTTGGCTGACTGCCTGCAGTATCTCCCTCACCGGCGTGACGTGGCATCCCTGTGCCTCTTCTATAAATACTATCATGGCTTCTGCTCTGATGAACTTAAATCACTGGTGCCCCCTAGATGTGAATTTGCATGAGATACTAGATTGGCAACTAGGTCCCACCCTTTTACAGTGAAACCGATGAAATGTAACCGCAATTTCTACTCCAACAGCTTCTTTCCTCGCACTCCCCACCTGTGGAATTCCCTACCACATGCTTGCTTCCCTGACGGCTACAACCTCCAGGAGTTTAAATGTAAGGTCAATAGACACCTCCTAACACACTAACTCACTCCCACTCTCTCCAACTCTCTCCCTATGTACATCCTAAGTTGTCTATCACCCTCCTTCTGACATTTCCTATACCCAATCCATCTATGTAACCCCCTGCGCTATAGTGGCAGTGGAATGCCTTGCTTGGGGTGACACGATTAAAAAAAAAAATATATTCAAGTGCAAAAATTAGAAATTCAAGAAACTGACCTGTATATGCCAATAAGAAAGGTGCTGGTGTTTTGAAGTAAGAAGATTCAAGTGACAAACGTGGAGGTAATCTAGTGTACTGTTTGAATGTAACAGTTTAATTTACAAATATTAGGTTTGGTGGAACACATATTATACAATCATGTAAGATTGAGGGCTGGTGAACTACAGTTTGATTTTCATCAGAGTACAGAAACACTACACTGATTCTAGACAGATATGCATGGGCATAGCACTGATTCTGGCCACGAGTGCCCAGACGCTGCACTGGTCCTGGCCACGAGTGCCCAGACGCTGCACTGGTCCATGGCCACGAGCGCCCAGACGCTGCACTGACCCTGGCCACGAGCGCCCAGACACTGCACTGATTCAAGGCAGGTTTGCACAGAAACTACCAGGTAGTGGGAGACAGACACTACCCCGATACTAGACATGAGTGCACAGACACTATTCTGATCCCAGACACGAATGAACAAATACTACACCAAATTCAGGCAGAACTGCTCAGATACAGTGCTGATCTACACACAAATAATCCCATCATTTTTGACTGGTATTACGCTGGTAACAATAGAAACAGCACGAGGGAGAAAAACAGTACTTACACTATTTGTCAATACCTAAAAAAAATTTAAATTTAAAATTGAACTGACAGACTAAAGAATCAGTCCCAGAAGGAATGAAAAGGAAAAATGTCTCACTTAGAATTTGACTTGGTAGAATCAGGAATAATTGGGACTGAGCAGTGATGTGGTTTGAACAAAGAAAGTGGGGAAAAAAAAATGTAAATTTGCATAGTAAATTACTATAAACTCAAAAAAAATCCTTATATAGATTTACTTCTTATTTACTTCCTGAGAATGTTTGTGTGTTGCTGTTTTCATCCCATGACTAAATCTTTTATGATTGTGCATATCAGGATAACAATCTGGAATAAAGAATACTGAAAATAAAAATATTTGACTGCCATCAGGAAAGAAATTTTGCTCTTAAGAGTTTAAATGATCTAAACTTATTTATAAATGGAACTTTGTCTGTGTGTGTGTGTGTGTGTGTCTGTTACCTAGAGACTCCAAAATGGCTGAACCAATTTTCTTGAAAATTTACACAGTTGTACTATAAGCGTCTGCCAGTGTTCTTAGCTAGGTTTTGTGTCAAGGTACCCCCAGTAAATATCGAAAATCCAAACAATTTGGTTATAGAAGAAGTGGTCCGATTTTAATCAAATTTGATACACTCATAGACAAAGACATAAGAAACAATATTCAGAAGTTTCAAGGTTGCAGTTCTTACAATAGTGCAGAAAATCGATTATATATATATAAGGCAAGATGTTTGTGTGTGTCTGTTTATCTGTCCTTTATACAAATCCACAATTTTTATCCAATTCTCACCAAACATCACATAAATATTCTTTAGGCTGAGTCTGAGCTCCAGGACCATGGATTAATTTTAAAGCTTTCATTACACCCAAGCAATGCTGGGCTATACTGCTAGTTAACTCATAAAATGAAAAGTCTAAAACTTTGTTGTCAATCGCATAGTTGCTGGTATTTTTAGTATACATCAGTCACTTTAAATTTCATTTTTTTTTTATTTTTTTTTTGTGAGGAGATCAACCCAAATTCACTACCTTTTGTTTTTTCTATGTGTGGGTCCTGGGCATGACGGTAAACTGCATCCTGCAGCAAGGCTTCATATTGGGAGGTTGTGAGGAGCATGGAAACACCTCTTAATTGCTGTTGTTCCCTGGTCCACCCTGACCCGGAGTAGTAGCACATGCTCTTATCCCAGCTATGGGCAAATAGTTAACCTCCCAAACTGGGGTCAAAACACCATGAAATATAAATATAGAATTTTATAGAAATATATACATAGAATAGACTTTTATAGAAAAATATTACCAACAATACATTAAAAAAAAAAAATAATTACCAGCAATACATTTTTTAATACAAAACTAGAAGATATCTTCAGTTTTTTAAAATAATTTTTTTTTATTAAAATGTGGCTAAATCAAACTTCTCGCAATAACCAAACATTAAAAAATGCCTTAAAACCCCACCTTCTTGGCATTAAATAACCCATAGAGGTTGATATGCCATTAAACAAAACTCAAACTCAAATCTTGTGTGTGCCATGTCCCTTCATGATGTAGGCAGTCATAACCCTCCACATCTCCCTATCCCTTGTAGCTTTAAGCAACTTTTCTCTTGTTATTTCTCCCAAACCCTGCTTTGTCATCTACTTGCTCAAGCCCATCAAGTATGCCTCATATTACTTTCTTCTGTCACTTTTTTCCTCTGTCCTTTGAGTATCACATTCTCCAAGCCCTCCTCTCTCATTATGTGTCCCAGAAATTTTTTTTTGTCTCTTCCTGATGATTAGCATAAGTTTCCTTTTCATTTCCATTCTCTACAAAACCCTGGCTTTGCTCACATATTCCGTCTATGGTATCATCAACAGCCTTCTGTAGAACCACATTTTAGTTGCTTGAAGTTTTGGCTATTATGTTGTTCCCAGACAAAAATAAATTACTAATTGAAAGAACAGAAATTATGTCCAAGTGTAACCATCCCAAAAAATATCTACTAGGATCATACAATCATGGTTGAAAGTGTTCTAAGATCTGCAAGTAATTTCTCCTAATTTAAAAAATTGTGCGTTCATAAAAAAATGTCTGTTATGTGACCAGTTGAAAACGGTAAAATCAGTTATTGTAAACTGCCTAAAGACACCAGATGGTAGATACCTGGGTTGCAGGAAATAACTCATTTACTAATGAAAAATATTCAAAAGTTCTGCAATATAATTGTATTGAACACTTTAATACATCTGTGTATAATAATAATAATAATAATAATAAGTTATAATAAGTTCATCACTTTTCCAATGGTGCTAGTCTAAAATAAACAAAATGAAGGAATTTAAGTTTCAACTCACCTTAGCAAGTTCCTTCATAAATGTTTTAATAAAGTATCTTTACTATTTTAGTGGGTTGTAGTCGTAGTAGGTTTAAAAAAAAACTCATTGAAGGGGTGAAACTGACAAACACTAAGCAATGTTGATTCTAGTGTCCACACTATATATGTGAATATTCTGACTCTAATATTATAAAATATATTAGATCTAAAAAGATAGATACAGGGTGCAGTGGGTAAATTGTTGCATTTTTATACTTAAATTTCACACATGAGTTTTTGATTTTGTTGACTGTACAGAATAGCAGGATCAGTTGGGCACCGTCTGTAAGAAAACAAGGACCATGACATGATTCACTTCACCTGAAATTTGAAAATAGCATGCTGTACTGCTTAGCGTTCATGCTAGAAATCCCAGTACAAAATTTTATAGTGTTTGGGTGTCAATCTTAGAGTAGTGCAAAGAATTCAGAAAGAGTTGGATGAGTCTAATGGTGATTACAAAGTTGCTTGGAGTGGTCACTAGTGATGGCAGCATCATGCCTTCCTTCATCTTCCCACAGGGCCACAAACTCAACATGGTTGTTTACATCAAGTGACTTGAGAAGGCAGTGCTCCCTGATTCAAGGGGATGGCCATTGAAAGATCCTATTTCTGGCAACAGAACTCTGCACCATGCCACACAAGCAGGAGAACCCAGTCATGGCTGTCAGGCAATTTTTGTGACCACATCAACCCTTACATCTGGTCATCTATCTCCACAGACTGCAACCCTCTTGATTATCATATGTGGGATGTGGTTGAGAGACCAACAAAACTTCTTGTAAAACCAAAAATGAGCATTACAAGGATTATGGCATTAGTTACCAACTTAAACAAGGAGACCACTGAGAAGAGATGCAAGAAATTCCAAAGTCAAATGAAGGCTAGGGTTGAAGCTAATAAGAATTTCATTGAATAAATTTACTGTTTCATATTTGAAGATATTTTTGTGAAATTTTAGTAAATATATGTCTTAAAACTGAAAAGACAGTATTATTTCCACTTTTTCATAATTTAAACAAAAATACATTGAACCCTACATGTCCAAAAATATATATATATATATATATATATATACACACACACTTGGTGGGTGTTGAAAATTTAATAACCTGAACAAGAAACCTTTGTTTTGTTCTTTTTTTTTTTTAATCGTATCACCCCGAGCAAGGCGGTAATGCCACTGATGTGCAGGGGGCTACGTAATAGTGAAAAGATTGGAAAGTTGTGTCAAGTTATAAGAAGTGGGTAGAAAGCTTTACAGCACCCCCCTCCCCAATTTTTATATACGCACACAAAGTGGACATTGATGTCAAGACTCAGTGGTGACTGTTTAATACTTAAACACAATCTTCAGGACACTTCAATGTCCACTTTTATGTTTACCTATACTCTGTACCTGATATTGAGTACTTTTAATATTTCATATTTATATCAAATATGTATGTGATTTTGTATATTTATATCATATATATATGAAATATATATGAATTTTCAAATTTGTATATATATGTGAAATATATATGAATTTTCAAATTTATTTATATATATGTGAAATATATATGAATTTTCAAATTTATTTATATGTATGTGAAATATATATGAATTTTTAAATTTATTTATATGTATGTGAAATAGATATGAATTTTTAAATTTATATATATATATTTATATGTGAAATATATATGAATTTTTAAATTTATATATATATGTGTGTGTGAAATATATATATGAGTTTTCAAATTTATGTATATAGATGTGATATATATTTTGAAAATTTATGATTTTTAATATTTATATTATGTGTATTTATATATATGACTTTTCTGTTTTTAACATATATTATTTTTCATATTTATACAATGTATGATTTTTCATATAACATGTATATGATTTTGCATATATATGTATATACAAATATGAAAAATCTTATATATATGATTTGTCATATATTCATGTATATTTATGATAAATATTATTTTTATATTGATATCTTATATGTAAACATACACATTTTTTATCAGATTTATATTATACTTAAATATTTTTGCATATTTTTATGTATATATATTTTTTTTTCATATAAAATATTTGCATATTTATATAGTATTTATATACACATATGATTTTTCATATTTCTGTTGTGTGTATATACATATGTATATATATATATATGCTTTTTCATATTTATATCATGTATACATATGATTTTTCAGATTTATATATGTATATTATTTTTATATTGTATATATATATATATATATATAATATAATTTTATTATATCATTATATATATAAAACTTTTCAGATTTCTATCATGAATTTTCATATGTAAATGATACAAATATGAAAAACCATATATATATATATATATATATATATATATATTCATATAGATAGGTGTGAGTTTGTAACCCTGGGTTTCAGGCTTTTGCGATTGTCAGATTGTCTGACGATCGCAAAAGCGTGAAACCCATGGTTACAAACTACACCTATCTATATGAATATGTCAGCTCTACCACTGATATTGAGTGCTTTCAATAAGTACCACGCATATATAATATGTAAACAATATAATATATATATATATATAATTATATACATACTTTTCACACACACACACACACACATATATATATATATGTTATCAATATGAAAAGTCATATATATATCTATATAATAAGATTTTTCATATTTATATCATATATATTTATGTATACATACATATATATCATTTTATATCTTTATATATGTTTTTCATATTTATAACATATATGTCTATGATTTTTCCTATTTATATCATATATATAATTTTTCTTGTTCTTTATAGTGAAAACATTATATAGATAAAGTCTTAAAAAGCAAAACACTTTACATGAAAATTTTATACACTTCCTCCTTAAAATATTTAATTATTTCTCTTTTTCCATGTACTCACATATCTCTCTCTCTCTCAATATATATATATATATATATATTTATTTATAAATACCATATGTCATTTGGCAACTGTCAGAATGAAAACATGACATAAACAAACATCAAGATGTGATATATGTCCTGAAAGTTTCTTTTTTTTTCTCTCACCTGACATATGGAAGAGGCTGAGAATATTGTAAATTTAGAGAGCATTAAAACTTAGTTATCATCTATTTGCACAGATGTGCAAATTGAAATGATGCCATGACAACGAGCCTGACAAAAATAAACTGCCAGATGACAAATTCAGTTTCATGATAAACAGAAAAGAAGCACCAAATCTTCAGCCATTGCTATTTAGAAAAAGTAAAAAAAAAAATACAATCAATGAAACTCTTCTGTTTTCAACATTGTGTCTTTAAACCATGTTTACCTGTCATAATAAAGACAATATTGATGTAACACATCATATCAAAACTCTTTTTACATATATTTCATAAGTAAATCATAAGTTTCTGTGGGTTCAGTAGTAAATATATTTATTTATTCAGGTTAGAAATGTGAGCCCCTACATGTAATGCTTTAATTGTAAATTCCAAGTTCTAGACTAGTAAATAACCTAGGCTAAAATAACGAATTTGCTCTTGCAATTTAACTTATACATTGTGCAGAAGTCAAGGTAATTTACTGGGAACATCCTGGCTGCCTTGTAAACTATCATAGCCTTCTCGCAATGGTAGGTGTCATGGTATCCTCATGTTGGTGAAAAGTTAGACCCAGATAACCTCTTTTATCAAACATCTAGCCAATGGCAGGCCAGCAAATGGATTGCCCCACCCTGGGCAATGGACTGGCCTATTCTGAAAAAATAGTTTCAAGTCTCTTTCTGGTGGTCTTTTCAACATTTGTCACTGACACTGTTGAACCACGTATTCGTCATGTGAACAGATGAATTGATGGATTCATGCCTTCTCCTTAAGCATATTAGAAATTTGTACTGGGTTTGCTGATTCTATTATAGAATGCAGGGTAAGTTGGGTTGGATTCATTTCACTTTTTTTTTTAATCGTATCACCCTGAGCAAGGCGGTAATGCCACTGATGTGCAGGGGGCTACATAAGAGTAAAAAGATTAATTAGAAGAGAGTGAAGAGGAAGACGAACCAATTAGAAAGGAGCAAGAGAAGGATGTGAATACAGGTGTGATGACAGTTGCAAAGGTGGAGAGAAAGGAAAGGATGTACGGGGTGGTGAAAGAACTAGAGTCAAGTGATTAAGAGATGAGTATTGACATTGCATTTAAATTCCTGGAGGTTGTAGCTGTTAGGAAAGCAAGAATATGGAAGCGAGTTCCACAGGCAGGAAGTGCGAGAGAAGCAGCTGCAGGAGTAGAATTGTCATCTGCATTTGGTTAATCTAACTGTGAATGGGTGGGACCCATTTGCCAATCTGATTGCACGAGTAAACACTTGTTGCAGAGGCACCAAGTGGCTTAAGTTCATTGGAGCAGAAGCCATGAAAGTATTTATAGAACAGACAAAGGGAGGCCACATCTCATTAGTGGGAAAGTGACTGTAGTCGAGCCATCAATTCAGTACGTATCATATTGCTGATTCTCCTTTGGAGCCTGTCAAGAACACTGAGATGAACAGCAGGGGTGCCTGACCATATATGACAGCTGTATTCCATGCACGGACAAATGATTGATTTGTATATATGCAGGATGGATTCAGGCGGGAAAAACATCCTGGCACGACACAGTGACCCAACCTTCTTAGCAGTGGATTTAGCTATGGACTCAATGTAGTGTTTCCATTTGAGATAGAAGAGAGGGTAAGGCCGAGGAGGCGCAGTGTATTGCTTTCAGGGAGACTTGCTTGGTCCATGCTTATGGGAGGCAGGAGAGGTTGCCTGTGATGATTGACAGACAACAGCTTGGTCTTAGTCGCATTGAAATTGACAAGCCACTTCTTGCCCCAATTCACCACAGAGTGTAGATCCTGTTCAAGGTCAGCAGCGAGATTATATTTGTCCGCCATGATGGGTTTCTTACTGATGCAGGTGTAAATTGTGGTGTCATCTTGGCTTTTGAACTCATCTGGGAGATCATTGATGAAAATAAGGAAAAGTGTTGGGCCCAGGATAGAGCCCTGAGGGACACCAGCGTTTGTGCTGTAGGATGTAGAGGCATGCCCATTCAAAACGACTTTCATTTTGCAGTTATTTAAAAAAGATTGGATTAGATCAAGCAAGCATCCAGTAAAATCGTAACCTCGTAGCTTGCATAGAAGGCCAGAGTGCCAAACCCTGTCAAAAGCCTTGGAGATGTCCAGAGCAACAGCATGAGTCTTGCCTGACTCGTCAAGGGCCTGGGGCATGTACTCTGTAACGATTGTTAGCATGTCTGCTGTGGATCTGGAAAAGTGGAAGCCATACTGCCTGTCAGAGTAGAGTTTGTGGATATTAAGATGTTGAACTATTTCAGCATTAATTATAACCTCAAACACTTTCCCAAAAATTAGTAGAAGGCTGATAGGGCGATAATGGGATGGTTCCGAGGGTTCACCACAGTTCTTAAATACAGGAACGACTAAAGAGAACTTCCAGCATGCAGGAAAACAGGAAGCAGAAAGGCAGTAGTTATACAGTTTAGAGAGGACAGGGGAGAGTTCAGGAGCACATTTGTTAAGGACCATCACCGGGATTCCATCACCACCGCTCGCCTTATGGGGGTCAAGTTTTGAAATTACTCGGGATACTTCTGTCAGAGTAATATATATGTCGTACAGTTTTGCCTCAGTTCTAATAGGGAAGTCCAGTGAAGGTACTCCAGATGACTTTGCTAATTTATTTTTAATGCTGCTAGACATTATGCTACCTTTCACTTCCATTTAATACATATACAAAATACAGGGAAGGTGGATTCAGGCCTTTTCCTAAAGGTCTTAGTAATTTGTAATTTGAATTTTGTTAGCTAATTCGTTTTTATGTGGATTGCATAGCCATTTAATTCAGAGATGAAATACAGGGAAAGTAGGGTTCATGCCTTTTCCTAAGGTTATTAGAACATTGTCATTTAATCATTGATTTTTCATAAATATTTCAAAGACTATATACCTTTTTCCATCTTTTGGTAACTTGGCAGCTACTAGTCTTGTATTAAAAAAGGATATATATATATATATAATACAGTACAACCCGTATATAAGAGATTCTGACATAAGAGAAACCCGGATATAAGATATATAATTAGAGCCTGTGATAATGTATCAAATATAGACCAAACCCGGATATAAGATAACTTTTATCCGGTGCCACAACTCTCTTATATCAGGGTTACACTATATATATATATATATATGTATGTATGTATGTATGTGCATCGAATGACCCAGAGAAAAATAGACAGCAACAGGGAGGCGGGTGGAAATATAAGGTTATGCAAAATTTTACATTAAAAACTCAATATCAATTCTAAATTCAACATTAATCCATTTCAGCTAGAAACTATTAAAAAAAAAAATCTCGAAAAGAGAAATATTAAACAAAGAAAAATTGAACATGGTTAAAATGAAAAGCTTTTTTTTCTTTTTAAACTAGTCTAAACTGGCAAAAGACAAAACACTCTGCAAAATCAAAGATTAGTATTTCTTGACAAGTAGACAAAGAAAGCTTAAAATTTTCTTGGATCTTTCAAAAATATTTCAAAGACAATGTGCCTTTTTCAATGACCATTCTACCATTCCTATGTATAATCATGGCTTTACAAAATAAACATATAAAACCCAATGGCATGAAGGGGGTTACTTCCAAAGGAACTAACTCCTTCAACTGGTAAAGATTGATATGGGCAACAGATGTCACCTGATTGTCCTCCAGCAACTGTTAGCACCAACAGCATAAGGGGGACACATTGTTCCCAAAATTTGATCCCTGCTCCTGGAAAGGAACGACATGAGCTACAAGTGTCTCTGGACCATAACCCTACAACTGTGCACAAGAAACAAAAAATTATCCTAGGAACTTGGAACATCAAGACGCTGAACAAGTGAAGTCAACTTGAGAATGTTAAGCAGGAAATGAGCAGATTGAACATTTAAATTCTGGGCATATGCAAAACTAGATGGCAAAACAATAGACTTCAGCAGCAACAGCACCAGGATCATATATGCCAGAGATAATAAAGATGAAAAGAGTTTGCTTAATACTGGATGATGAAATGTGTTCTGGGATACTGCCAATTATCTGAAAAAGTTTTCCTGGTCCAACTGAAATGAAAACTCTTCAACATGGCAATTATAGTAGTCTATGTACCAACAATGCACTTAGGAAGAAATAGAATCTTTCTGCTCCACTGTTGACAATGCCAAGTCTCAGTGTAAAACTTAAGAAATTAGAACCATCATGAGAGATTTGAATGCCAAAGTAGGCAAGAAGCTGCAAGTGGAGACAACTGGCAACTTCGGATTAGGATTCCACAATGACCATGGTGAAAGATGAGTCCAGTGGTACAAGGCAAATGACCAGGTGATAACCTAACCCAAGACATTTATGGTCATGTAGAAGCCCAGGAGGTAACACAAAAAACCAAATCAAGCATATAACCATAAAAAAAGATTCAGGAATGCAGTGGTTCAATGCAAAATCTATCCAAGTGCTGACTGTGAAAGCAAACACCTTCTGCAAACTAAGGGTGAAACTTTAGAGATGAAAGAAGCCTAGGGCAGCACCCAGACTGCAAAACATGTTCCTGAATGACCTCAACCTGCAGAAAAAATACACTGATGATGCGAGAAACAAACACGAAGAACAAATGGGAAATGGAAATTTAAAATGGGATACAACAAAAAAAGAAATCGGCAAACAACATTGTTCCAAAAGAAATCAGACACATTTTAGAAAAAAACGAGTGGATGACTGAAGAGATTCTTAACATGATGCAAAGAAGACAAAAAAAATATTGCCAAGACATGAAGTGAATACAAGAAACTACAAAAAGAAATAAGAACCAAGTGCAGACAGTCTAAAGAGGAATGACTCGACAACAAATGTGCCAAAGTAGAGAAATTGAACAAGATTAATAAAGAAGAAATGCATAAAGAAATAAGGGAACTGACAGAACAGTGAACATGCTCATCAACAAAATGTATAAAATCCAAAGATGGAACGATCATATCAGAGAAAGAAGAAATACTCAAGCAAGGCGAATGATATATAGAAGATCTCTTCCACAACAAGAGATAGCAACCGATAGTAAACACAGATGCTGACGGACCAGAAATTCTAAAATCCGAAGTGAAAGCTGCAATGGCCAAACTGAATAGAAACAAAGCAGCTGGAGCAAATGGCATTGCAATAAAGATGCTGACAGCCTTAAAAGATTTCAGCATAAAGAACATTACAGAAATAATAAATTAAATCTACAACAGTGGTGTCATACCAGATGACCTAAGCAAATCAATTTTCATAGCTCTGCCTAAGAAGCCAAGCACAAACGAATGCACCGAACAATCAGTTTGATGAGCTTCATAACAAAACTCATTTTCAGAATCCTGATGAACAGAGCGCGAAGCAGAATCAGGCCAAAGATAGGACAAGAACAGTACAGTTTTATCAAGGATACTAAAGCATGGAATGCAATATTTATGCTAAGAAAGGGTGATACAAATAAAAAAAATTTCTGCTTCACTCTTGACAATGTCAAGGCTCAATGTAAAACCCAAGAAATTAGAATCATCATGGGAGACTTGAATGCCAATGTAGGCAAGGAGAGGGAAGAACAGGACATGTAAAATCCAAGGATGGAACAATCATATTAGAGAAAGAGGAAATACTCAAGCAATGGGAAGAATATATCTTCCACAGCAAGAGATAGCAATCAGTAGTAAACACAGATGCTGACGGACCAGAAATTCTAAAATCCGAAGTGAAAGCTGCAATGGCCAAACTGAATAGAAACAAAGCAGCTGGAGCAGATGGCATTGTAATAAAGATGCTGACAGCCTTAAAAGATTTCAGCATAAAGAACATTACAGAAATAATAAATTAAATCGACAACAGTGGTGTCATACCAGATGACCTAAGCAAATCAATTTTCATAGTTCTACCTAAAAAGCCAGACACAAACGAATGCAAACTCCACAAAACAATCAGTTTGATGAGCTACATAACAAAACTGTCTGAATCCTGATGAATAGAGCGCAAAGCAAATTCAGGACGGGAATAGGACAATCCTTGACTCTTCTCAACTGGGATAAAGGCCGAGATTATAAAAAAAATAGTCCAAGTTATGAACATTTCATAGAGCCTTGTTAAATACATGATCTGAAAATGCAAAGAGTAGAAGCTAACCAATGAAAACAAGGCCCTCCAGTGAAATGTTTTTTAATCATATCTTCTCGATCAAGGCGGTAATGCCACTGATACGCATGGGGCTATGTAAAAGTGAAAAGATTGGAAAAGAGAAAGCCGGAAACCACATCCTAAACAGGGAATAAGGGATGTGCCTCTACACCTGTACAATAGACGTGAGTGGAGTGTGAACTGGGCGATAGTTTAGTCTATCTACTCCAATTGAAAAAAAAATAAGAAAAAGAAAAGTGAAAAGATTGGAAAAGAGAAAGCCGGAAACCACATCCTAAACAGGGAACAAGAGATGAGCCTCTTCACCTGTTCAATAGACGTGGGTGGAGTGTGAACTGGGAAATTGTCAAGCCAAACATATAGAGCATTAATTAATGAGCAGAAAATAGGTCTATAGCAAGTAAAAAAACCATAGTTGAAAGAAAGCAATAAGAGTTTTTGATTGCAGTTTATCAAAAGGTTCTTGGGAGACACAGAAGATGCGCTGGTCATGTTAGATCAATATTGGAGAGGTTGGTCTTTATACAAAATGTGTGTGGTGGAAAACTTACACTGCACCTTACCCTAAACCCACCCTCCTCAATAAAAAAATGGTGACAGCATCATTTTATAGTGATCCTTATCTTCCGTAGGGAATATGGAAGCTGGTTAGAGTTGATGAGAAGAAGGAGGGAATCAAAATGCAGCATGGTTAGGGTTGGTAGCAGGAGAAAACGTGCTAACAGCTTCCAGGAATAGGAAGACATGGAAGGTCATGATCGCCTACGTCCTGAAGGGACATGGCACATAGAAGAAGAAGAATTTCAACTTCTTTTGCTAATTCTTTTATGTACGATGATGACCATTATGTGACCTTAAACTTTCATTTAGTCAGTCAGTCAGTTAAGATCCCCTTTTTAGACCGGAACAGGAGGTCAGGTTTAGACTGTAGAAGATGGAGTTTTGCTTTTAGAAAATTAGAATTGAGATCCAAAGACAGATTAGCATGACCAAGAACCCATTTCAGAAGCTAACCTGAGTACTGAGAGACATAAAAATCTCACTAAAAACAAAGAAAAGAATGCTGGATTGCAATGGGGGTATCTATCCTTCTGTCTGGGAGTGAAATGCTAGACAATCTCATCAGTGATGAAGGAGAGGCTTGTGCCAGCAGAAATGTGGCTTTACAGAAGGATGCTGAGGATACCATGGACTGAGCATGTGAGCAATGATAAGGCGTTGGAGAGGATGCAAACAAGAAGAGAACTCCTTCCTAATATAAGGTAGAGAGATGAGATTCCTGGAGCAAGTAATGAGGAAGGTGGGTCTGAAGAATTTAATACTCATAGGATGGATAGAAGGAAAGAGAGACAAGGAAAGCAGCACAAGACATACTTGATAGGCCTGAGCAAATGGATGGTGAAGTGGTTCTGGGAGAGATACCAAGAGAAAAAATATTGAGAGCAGCAAGAGATAGAACCAAGTGGAAGTCCATGATCTCCTGAAAGGACATGACACATAAAAAACAAAAGGAACATGACAAGATGTAGAACAGTACTATATATATATATATTGTAATTTTAAAAATTGTGTGCTCAAAAATTTCCTAAAAAGCACTGTTACATAAACATTCTTAAAAAGACAAAAAAAAAACAAAATCAGTTACTGAAAATTGCCTGAAGACGCCACTCATGGTAAAAACCTAGGACGTGTAACAACTCATTTACAAATGGAAAAGTATTTAAAAGTTCTACAATTGTATTGAACACTTTTTAATACAAATGTGCACTGGTCTAATCTTATTATGACCAAAAATTAAGTAATTAAGCACTCAATATACAGGGTGGTCCATAAGTTGTGGACGAAAGCATTTAAAACAATTCTGATAATAATAAACTTTATTTTATTAAAACCAAGCTTTGCTAATGAACTGCAAAACATGTTGTATATGCTGGTACAATCACAAATGCTCAAAATGCTCGCCATTTGCAATGATGCATGATTCTATCACTTTATGTAATTCTTTGGTGTGCGACTTATGGTCCACCCTATATATATATATACATATGCTCTCACACCCTGATTGAGCATTCTGAAAGAATGGTAAACTTTGAAAAAACAGTAGCTACTCCAGCATCTACGCATCGTTCATTCAGTAATGAATTAGACACTCTAACTACTGGCATATGTATACATGGTATATCACATGCTAAAAGTCTGCTTCCTTCTACCGAGTGCCCAGAGCTCAGAGGTAGAATCACCGACTGACACGAATTTGGTCGGGTTTAATCCTGGGTAAAAGCAACCGGGTCTAAAAGTACTGATGAGCTGTGATACAGCAAAGCAGATCTGTCTGCAGATGACTATATATATAAATTTTTCTATCTTTCCACATCCATAAATAACAAATGTATTGTTTGTTAAATTCAGAAATGAAAATCATTTTCACAATAATGAGCTAACATTGCTTTATAACAAGGTAAGAATCTCGAAACATAGAAATTTCCATGTTGCAATTTAAACTATATTAATTTTAAATAAAACAAAAAAACAAATTTACTTATGTTATACTGTACAATATTTGTTGTATTGAGCACTTTTTCAAAAACGTAAATGTCAGAACTCAGGATTGTAAAACTGTTGGTTCTCTTTATCTGGATTTATATATATATATAATCCTACATTTAATACACTACTTGGAGTTTCATGCATTATGCAATAGTGCAGAAAACTTTGAGTTGTGCCTTAAATATACGATAATATGTATATTTATTAATATGTACTTAATAGCACTGTTCTATTAACAGCACACAAATATTTATATATTGTAAAAATGTATACACATATGTATACTTACTTACATCCTTATATATTAGTCATCCACATACAAGCCTGTTTCGCTGTATCACAGCTCATCAGTGTGGCTAGACACAGCCACTTGCTTCTGGCCGGGTTTGAAACTCAACCGATTCGGTATCAGTCAGAGTCACTACTCCCTAAGCCATAAGAGCATGGAATCAGAGAAGGGAAATTTTAACGTGTTGTATATAAGCAGTGTATAAACATGCCAGACATTGAAAGAACTCAATTCATTTCTGAAGAGTAATGCATATATCGCAGAAGTGAAAACTTTTAAAAATTTTCTTCTCCAGAGAGCTCAATCGTAATGAGAGCATAATATATTAGTCATCCACATACAAGCCTGTTTCGCTGTATCACAGCTCATCAGTGTGGCTAGACGCATCCACTTGCTTCTGGCTGGGATCGAAACAATACTGTTTGATCATAAACAGAATATCAACTTAAGTTGATATCAATAAAAAATAATGCTCAATCAAATCATTTCAAATTGTTGGTTGTTTATAACCAGATTTGTTAATCTTCATAACGTCTACATTTTTTGACATTACGATACATTTCAGAGCTGATATGGTTATTACAATGAATCAAAAATTGTGGTGTAGGCTTAATTTGACTTCATTTAGACTGATCGTCATTCGTGGTTGAGAGGTCTAAGACACACCAGATCACTTGGTGGCTTCCCCTACGTGGATAGGGGTCACTGGTTCGAATCCTGATGAATGACAACCATTTCCGTAACAAAAATTGATCATAAATAATCAGTCCAGTAGAAATAAATATATTTGGTTATAAACAGAATATCTACTTAAATATGAGTATCGATCAAAAATAATGTTCAAACAAATCATTTCATATCTATAACTTTACAAAAGGAGAGGAATCATATTTTATTACTAAAATGGAATACAAAGTTATCACAACGTTTAAAATTTAAGGTGCCTTTTGACTGCCTGTTCCTCAAAACAATCAGCGGACCTCAAGTGGAATGACTACGTCGAATCCATTGCTAAATCCGCTGCTATGAAAGTTGGCTCTCTGTGCAGGGCCCGGAAATTCTTTCCGCCTGAATCTATCCTGCACATATATAAATCTACCGCCCGCCCGTGTATTGAATACTGCTGCCACATCTGGTCGGGTGCCCCTGCTATTCTCTTCGGGGTTCTTGACAAAATACAGCAGAGAATCTGTAATGTGATCGATACCGACTTAGCTGACCACCTGCAGTTACTCTCTCACCTGCGTAACATGGCTTTCCTGTGCCTATTCTATAAGTACTTTTACGGCTTCTGCTCGGATGAACTTAAATCACTGGTGCCCACTAGGTGTGAATTTGCACGAGATCCTAGATTGGCAACTAGGTCCCACCTCATTACCGTGAAATCGACGAAATGTAACCGCAATTTCTACTCCAACAGCTTCTTTTCTCACACTTCCCTCCTGTGGAATTCCCTTCCGCATGCTTGCTTCCCCGACGGCTACAACCTCCAGGAGTTTAAATGTAAGGTCAATAGACACCTCCTAACACACTAACTCGCACCCATTCCCTCAAACACTCTGCCTATGTACCTCCTAACTTGTCTATCACCCTCCCTCTGACATTTCCTATACCCAATCGCTCTATGTAATCCCCTGTGCTATAGTGGCAGTGGACTACCTTGCTTGGGGTGATATGATTAAAAAAAAAAAAAAATTTATTAG
The DNA here is from genome assembly GCA_037127315.1 of Ascarosepion bandense. Taxonomy (NCBI): domain Eukaryota; kingdom Metazoa; phylum Mollusca; class Cephalopoda; order Sepiida; family Sepiidae; genus Ascarosepion; species Ascarosepion bandense. The sequence goes on from JBBBDQ010001538.1 coordinate 2,320,845, forward strand.
CAACTGAAGTTAAAATGTAAATGAAATAAAGAATAAGGGGAGTTGGGGGAGATTATCTCCTGTCATGTAATGGCTTCTTCAAAAGGGCTAATTTGTATTTTAATTCATGCTGCATGCACAGGGCAGGTCTCTGTATGTTAAAAATAATAGACACCAATATATCCAAGGGGAGTCTGCTTCATGTCCTGTGCAATACAGAGAAAAAATTCAGGAGAATAACTTGTCCTGCAAGTAGCAGAATTTAATAAATACTTGCCATTGTACTGGGTATGACGGTAAACTGCATCTGGCAGCAAGGCCTCTGATTGGGAGGTTGTGAGGAGCATCAATTCACCTCTTACTTGCTGTTGTTCCCAGGCCTACTCTGATCTGTTAGGGTTCCAGCTATGGGCAAATAGTTAACCCCTACCTGGGGTCAAAACACTATGACAGTATAAAAATAGAATTTTATAGAAATATATACATTTTTGAAAGAAAAATTTATTATTATAACACATTTTTGAAGGAAAAAAAAATTCTCAGAAAAACATTTTTGGATGCAAAACTAGAAGACCTTTTCAGTTTTCTAAAATAAAGAATAAAAACAAAATTTTCATTAAAATCTTACTGAATCAATCTATAACTGAACATTATCAAAAACAATACCTTAAAACCCCAACTTTTTGGCATTAAATAACCCACAGAGATTGATATGCCTTCAAACAAAACTGAAACAAATGCTTGCCAATTTCGAAGGCATGATTCTGCAAACACCTGCATGTCACCGGCTCATTTCTATGCACCTGACCCAGAACGTGTTGGGTGATTCTATCTTCCTCTCCAGGGATAGTTTTGGTCATAGAGTCAACCTCGCATCAACACTTATATTGATATACAACTAAATTGCTTTGACGAGCAGGAAAAACATCCTTACAGCAAGGAGGGAAAGCCCTTCCAGTTGTAAAAACAATTGGACGCTAAGGACATTGAAGCACCACTTAATGAAAATAGGAATTTTATTGATGTATGTCTGTCTAACGGGACAAATCCATGGTAGTCTGACATACACAAGACATTTAAATGGCACATCCATCTTATTCTCGTTGAACTTAGCAATTATTCATTCAATGGCAGATGTAATAACACATTCAGGATAGCCATTCATCAGAAGTAGTTGTTTAATTTAATTTGTTTAATCCCCTTCTGCTTTAATCAGTTTACATTTTAATTTTACTCGCCAATAAAAATTTTTCTTATTAGCTACTTAGTCTTAAATAACCAATTTTTGTTTTAATGAAAGGCACCTTAAATTTTAAATGTTGTGATACTCTTCTATGCTGTTTTATTAATAAAATATGTATTTGTTTATATTTCTGAGATTGACAATATTTTCATTATTTGGACTTTTGTCTTCATCTTCAAGATGAGGACAATAGTCTGGATAATGTAAATAGGATAATAGAATATGATCCTTCTTTTATTTTATTTTATTTTTTTTCAGTGTATTATAGCTTGGTGTGTTAATGGCAACTTGTTTTTATGTAGTGTATCGAGGCAGCAGATAATTTTCTAAACATATACTGTTAAATATAAGAGACAATCAATGTCTATTATGTTTAATCATGAGCCATTCTAAACATCATATTTTGGCTTTAATTTCAGGTGAAATTACACACAGTAAAAAGAACCTTCAGATATTAGAGGCCATGTACATTAAATACAAACAACCCACACTTAATAAAATCACATTTAAATCTGGTCATAATACATTACATTGCATCTAAATATACGGTTCTGTTAATATTTTGAGCTCTCACGCGGGGTGTGACGTCATAGACCCGCATTACAAACTTACAAACTGCGTTTGCTATTTTTGGTAACTTTTATCATTGTTTAGCAAAGTTTTATTTCAACACAAGATAAAATCATCATCCTTGATAATGGCAGTTTTTATGTTAACATCCTTGTAACCTCTCTGAAGATGTCTCATGTATGCCGAAAGCTTAGAATCAACTTTATAAAAGATTATGCAAATGTTGGAGAAATTTTGTCTTTATTTTCACTTGAAATTAAAGCCAAAATAAGATGTTTAGAACGGCTCATGATTAAACATGATAGACATTCATTGTCTTTTATATTTAACAGTGTATGTTTAGAAGAAAAAAAAAAAATATATATATATATATATATACACACACACACACACTTCTTCTTTACTTCCATTCTATATTCTTGCCATGTTATGCATATCTGCCCTCTTAGCAACTCTGATCATGCTGTGATATTGTAAATGTGTGACAGAGAACACAAGTCAAATCAAAGCATTAGGGTTGGACTTTGTCTGGCATGTAGGACTTTGGTTTACAATCAAACCCACGTCCTTTTGAATATGAGAAATGCAATTTAAGCATAATGCGGGTGCTTAGTTTAATTCAAGTGTTAGGATGTTTGGTTTAGTTTACATGACCAGATGAACACAAAGCATTAGGGTTAAACTTTCTCTGGCATGTTACAACCCTGTTTATTTTTGTCTGCCAACTGGACCCTAGTTGGAAACGTCCTTGAAGGTGAGTCTCATACTCTTAATTATTCATATGCTTGCTTGATTTTGCCATATTTTGTAATTTGCATGTTGGGCGATCCTTTTTGCTGACAACTATACCTTCTGACTTCTTAAAATTGATGTTTAGTCCCTGAAAGAAAAGAAATATTGCAAAACAGATTGTCAACATGAAATTATTGAATTCATATTTGGCAGATTTATCTATAAATCAGAAAGCATGTGATGAAAGATAACGTGGTCGGATGATAACCAAATTAGAATGACTTGGCCAAATGTCAAAATCATGTGTTGGAAGAGAAGAAAGCTGACACAGCTTACAGATGGCAAGTATGGGGGTGGATTTGTGATACTTTGAGGGTATTTCTCTGTGTCTGGGCCAGAAGAAGAGCTTGTCACCATATCAGGGGAAATGGACAGTGCCATCTACTGCCAAATTCTTGAAAAGAATCTCTTGTCATCAGCCAGGAAACTCTACTTGGGTTCCAATTTCACCTTCCAACAAGACAGTACTTCCTCAGAATATTTCAGATTAAAGGAAATAAAAGTTCAATACTAGTAAAGTCAGTCAAGTTTTTGAAAACCTGTGACGAGAGCTCAAAGTGTCAGTGCATTACAGATCACCATCAATATTAGCAGAACTGAAAGAGTTTTGACCAGAGAAATTGAATAAAATACGATAAAATATATTGAGAAAAAAAATTTATTAGTTTGCAAAAAGTGATAACAGTCAACAATTGAGCTCCAGAAACTAAATTTTAATCAAGTCTGGTAAGAATAGGTAGAATAATAAAACAAATATTTTTCTTTAACTTTTATTGATAAAATAAATTCAATCAAGTGAAAGATGTAAGCTAAGCAATTTTAAACAGAAAAAATTCATTAGAAATAAAGAAAATGGTGCTCAACTGCTATATCAGTCTTTTTTAATATAAAGAATAGAGTTGGGGCAACAGAAATATTCTTCTACAAAAATATACTAGGGAAAATATAAATGAAAAGAGCACTAGTACATAGAATCAGAAACAAACAGCTGAAACAAATAATGAGGAAAGACAACTTGGAGATTTTGACACTCAGAGTATATTAGTTCCAACCCTTAGCAATGACTGCAAAAACTATCCCCTCCCAATTAGTACAAAAAAAGTACACAAGTGCATGCTAAGATAGTTTCTATCGAATAAAATAGGCTGGTTCTTGGTTTCATATGACTTAGTCCCTTCAGTCTTGTCTTGAAGTCAGAACACTACATTCGTTTATCTGAAGTTGCTCTTTCTTCTTGGTTTGTGAACTTTTTGCCTTATTACTGTTGCTTCGCCTTAAATATATTGTTTGTTTGTTTCATATTATTTTTTCTGATTAGTTACTTTAAGAATTTTCTTTATTGGCCAGTTCTGTCATTTCTTTTACATTTAACCATGGCCTTCACTCCACAATGAATGCAAGGTAAAGAGGTAAACATTGTGTAACAAAACTAATGAGCTTCTATGAACTACATACATTACTTGAAGACTACCAACAGTGGTAACAACTAAAATCAATAGCACATGTAAGTCAAAGAGAAAATAATAATATGATCAAGATGTTGACAATCCACACTATTTCAAATAAAAGGTTAGGAAGGATACCCACTTCCCCAAAAAGCAAAATACTGGTAAAAGTGATAACTACTACCGGACTTGAAAATCCTATTTTTCAGAAAAATTCTTTTCAGAAAAAAGATTTGATGAATTTCAAGTAAAAATGGTACTGGTTGCTCATTCAACATGGTAAATGTTTCCCTGTAGGGAAACGCTTAATATTACCATTGCCATTAAATATATGTGCACCAGCTTGAATCATAATGGCAAAATGTTACATGATCACTCTTATTTTCAAATAAAAGGTGAGGAAAGAAATGCCCATCAATACTGCAAAGTGTGATAACAGATCAGTTTCAGTGAAGTGCCATACATGATACACACTTTGAGCAATCATGGCTTGAGAAGATTATGCCACATTAGGTTGCCATTACTTTCTGCAGTAGACTGGTTGCCAGCCAAGGCTATAGAACCCAGTCAGTCATGTTATTTAGCCAATATAGGAGTTGGGAGAAATGCTTAATTTCCCCAACACTATATTTTTTAGGCACACAAATGAATGACGAAACTTGCTTTTAGAACAACAACAAAGAATGGTTTATTATACAGTAAACGTACAAGATTGGTAGTATGTAAGTGTCCATGGCGAAGCTAGCAGCAGCGTCTTCCGCGAAAGCATTCCATGGGGAATCAGTGGCAGCGATGCGTGAGAGAGGCGTCCGTTACTGCCGCGGGCTCATGGCTCTCTGCCCTTTCCTCTGTTCTACAAACAGGACTAAGGAAAAATAGTTCTAGAGAGGAATCAATGCGCTCCGCCCGTTGATTGGTCAGTGAGTGACCGAATCTCCTGTCGGGGGCACTGATTCACGAAAGGAAATAGATCTGTGGCTGCTACACCAATAACTGAAGGAAAATTTTATAGAAAATCATTGTGGAAATCAGATTTGCTGTTTTTTATCATCTATGAAATGGATGTTGTAGTCAAACAGAAGAAAGAAACTACAAATTTAGGTACCTCCACTCAATTGCAAAAAAAAAAAAAGACAGCATATCATGATGATGTTAAAAGGGTTCAAACATAATAAAAACAAAGTTTTATCATCAAAATGTTTTTGCTATTATTAAGAGAAAAGATCAAATTTTGTTACTATTATTTAAATTTTTAAAAAAATCCTTTCTAATATGTTCAAATATTTTAATTAAAATTTAATTTTTTGTTTTCCGTCAGTAATTCATGCTATGTTTACACAAGTTGACTATTAAGAAAATGGAGTCTATCGAGTCAAAGGATTTGGGGGTGAGTAAATTTTCCCTTGCTCTCAACCACTGGCCAATTGATTTCTTTTTAAAATCTCAAAGGCTATATTTAATATATATATATATATATATATATATATATATATATATAATCATCTGCAGACAGATTTGTTTTGCTGTATCACAGCTCATCAGTACGGTTAAACTCTGATTGCTTTTAACCCAGGATTGAAACCTGACCGAATTGGCATCATTCGGCGATTCTACCTCTGGGCTATAGTTGTTCAGTAGAAGAAGGCAGACTTTTTAGCGTATACATTATCATTATACACGCCCAATAGCCAGAGTGCTCTTATTCATTACTGAATGAACAATGTGTACATGCCAGGGTAACTACTGTTTTTCAAAGTCTACCATTCTTCCAGAGTGCTCAATCAGGGTATGAGAGCATAATATATATTTATATATAAGGTCGAGTTAAAAAGAAAGACAATTTGTTTTATTATATACAAAATAAGAAACACATAAATAAATAGTAAACCAAGTTATTGCTATACACACAGGTTCCCATATCTACTTTGCAACATAGTCACCACCACTTTCAATGGCAGTGATTTATATGAGGCTGGCATGTGCTATCAGTAATGACACAGGGTACGCAGCTTTGGGCAATCAAGTCTTGAAAGAGACATGACTGACTGGGCAGAAGATTATCCTGCAGTAGGTTGCCATTGCTTTCTGCAGTAGACTGGTTTTCATCCAAGGCTATAGAACCCAATCTGTCCTATTATTTAACCCATAACTGGAGGGAAGATATGGATTAAGACCTTTCCCAAGGGTATTTGTGCTTAAGTGCATGCAAGGAATTCAACTGGAATTTGAACTCGCCACCCCGATTTGTCGTTCCGAGTCAATAGCCACTGCACCACAATGCACATCCTTTCTGTAGTAAATCTACAAAAAACTAAAATGTTTTGTATTATATATATATATATATATAATAGACACAGAAAAGAAACTACATGACCTCCTACAGAAGGTAGCTGAAGAGAGTGATAAAAATGGACTACAAATAAACTGCAAGAAAACCGAATGCATGGTCATCAGTAAAAAAAGCAGCTTAATATGTCAAATACAGGTCGGAGATACTAAAATCTAGCAGGTACAAAAATTTAAATACCTGGGAAGTGTTCTAACAGAAGACGGAAAGTGTGACACAAAGATCCAAAGGCGAAGGAAACATTTCAGAAGTTAAGTAAAGTCTCAAGAAACAGGACAATTTAACTAGAAACAAAGAAGAGAGTACTGGATTGCTATGTGATGCTGGTTCTTCAATATGGCAGTGAATGCTGGACAATATCATCAAATATAAAGGAAAGACTTGAAGCAACTGAAATGTGGTTCTACAGAAGGATGCATGGATCGAGCATGCGAGCAATGATGAGGTTTTGAAAATGATGGAAATGAAAAGGAAATTAATACTGAGCATCAGGAAGAGACAGCTGAAGTTCCTGGGACATGCAATGAGGAAAGAGGGCTTGGAGAACCTGATACTAACAGGCCAGATAGAGGGTAAAAGAGACGATGGAAAGCAGCAGATAGCATATTTGAAGGACCTAATCAGTTGGATGATGGAACAAGGGTTGCATGGTGTAACAGGAGAAGGTGTGCTAAGAGCTACCAGGAATAGAGAGACATGGAAAGCTATGATCGCCTACGTCCTGAAAGGACAAGGGCACATAGAAGAAGAAGAATGAGAGTAAGCTTCATAATTTTGTTGGATGAGGTACATATTGTGCCACTGAGGGATCATGTAGCTGCTGATCTGTTATTTTCAGGCTAGACATTGCCGACTTAAACAACACATCCGTGGAATGAGGATATGTATTCCAACTCTGTAAAACTCACCTGGCTGTTGAAGCAGACAATTCCTCACAGCAGTATTAATTTCTTTATCATCAGCATAATGCCTAACCCCCCCCCCGCAGTGTTTCTTTCATTGAACTAAGAAAATGGAAGTCTTTTGTTAATGTTTACAGGAGTATCTCCTTTGGCGACAAAGAACTTGATTATTGCTCTTTGCTTCTAATGGACTTCCAGTGGAGTAGCCATTTTTATCTTCGTTAATTTATTCATATATATATATATATATATATATATATATATATATAAAAAAAGAAATTCTTGAAGACCAAGAGTATATGTGCCTTTAGATCTGTAACAAATTTCAAATAATTACATTGCAAAGTTGGTCTCCTTTGACAAAAACTGAATTACTTTTGACTTGCCTTTACATACAGGCACACATGTGTGTGTGTGTGTGTGTGTGTGTGTATGTATATATATATATATAAGGCAAAAGACAACAGACATTTATGTTGATTAATTTTATTGATTGACTTTTCCAAATTATGAATAATCCTTCTCAGATCAGGAAGATAATCTATCAAAAATTGTCCAAAGTTCATTTTGGAAGAAATGATTCAAGCTTCCGGCTTTCTTAAGTCATCATCAGGGTAGATAGACAAATGGTCAGAATTGTAGAGCTAGTGAGTGTAACGACATAGGCAGTGAGTGTTGTGGTGGGTGCTTAAGTGTTGTTTTTTTTTTGTTTGGATTTTTTTTGAGGAGTGTTATATTTTTTTTATAATTATTTTACCTCAAGCAAGGTAGGACCATCACTGGTGTGCATGGGGTTACAGTGAGAGAAAAAAAATGAGGTACGGGGAGTGTCAAAGAAAAGATAAGAGATAGATGGGAATCAAGTAGATAAAAGATGGCAATTGACGTTGACTTTAAACTTTTAGAGATTGTAGCTATCAGGGAAGAAGACAAATGGTAGGGAGTCCCAAATATGTGTTTATATTTATAGATAGTTATAACAAATCTTAACTATTTGACCTTTAAATTTGCTATATTGGTATATGTTACAGACATAATAAATGAAATAAACAACAGTAGTGAGATACTGGAAGACCTCAGTAGATCTGTTTTCAAAGCATTGCTTAAGTCAGGTGCAAATGAATATAAACTTTAGCAGACATTTAGCAAAGCATTCCAGGACTGCTACTGATGCACAGGGGGCTCCACAGAGAGAAAAAAACAAGATACAGTGAATGTCAAAGAAAGGATAAGAGAAGGATGTGAATGAAGGGGACAGAAGATGGCAGTTGACGTTGCATTTAAACTTTTAGAGATTGTAGCTATCAGGGAAGCAAGCAAATGGTAGGGAGTTCCATATATGTGTTTATATTTATAGATGTTTATTGTTGTATGCATATTGCTTATATATATATATATATATATATATATATATATATATATACATATGAGAGGAAGAAAGTTTTTATTTACTGATAGGAGTGCCGTCAGAAAATAAAATCTTTTCTTTACTCACATACACACACACACACACACACACACACACACATATATATATATTCAGGGAACAAATGTTCTTTAAAGCAAATGTTATTAAAGACTACAGACATTTTGTGTCCATTAATTTTATTGATTGACTTTTTCAAATTAGATGTAATTGGTCAATGAATGCTAAATATTCCTTGTGTGGAAACAATCTTACCATTCATTCTAATTTATCATTTATTGCAAGTATTTGTGCAGATAAAATACAACAACCAAAAGAGCAATAATTCTGTTAGAAAAAAAATTCCTAAACCAGGGAAAGATTTTATAGATTGTACTAAAGCAACTGTGATTATATTGATTTTTGATATTTAGAAATCTAAGCATATATATATATATATATATATATACAGTACTGTGCAAAAAAATTAGGACAATAACTATTTTATCTTTTATGAGGCATATTGACAGAAAATAAACTACTTAATTAAAGTAATTTTATTTGATTTCCTCAACAAATGCTTTAACAAGAAAAAATACTTGTTACAAAATAAATTTAATATTTAGTATAATAGTCTTTTGCTTTGATCACAGCCTTCATTCTGTCAGGCATTGACATCACAAGCTTCTTCAATGTATCTAATGGTATCTCCTGCCAAGCAGCTCGTATTTGTTCCCAATGTGTGTCTTGTGAAGTAACATTAGATTTATCAATTTGAGAGGGGGGAATAAGAAAAAAGTCAGTCATATCCAAGGATAATAGAATAATGAGTAGTTTCAAAATAACTTGTTTAATAGAAACTAGGAAAAATTAAATATAACTTCTTTTTAATACATTTCTTTTATACCTAGTTTGAAATAATCATTATTTATTAGCAATTTACTTGGCTTTTCACCTGTATTTGAATTTCAGTGAGGTTTTTAGGAAAATCACCCCTGTCCTAATACTTTTGCGCACTACCGGTAGTGTGCAGGGGTGATTTTAAACTTCATTTTGATGCCTCATAAATCTCATAACAGATAAAATAGTTATTGTCCTAATCGTTTTGCACAGTACTGTGTGTGTGTATATATATATATATATATATATATATATATATATATATATAAGACAACAAAGATAATTTTCCCAATAGCCCCTCATCCCGGCTCATAAACCCATCAAAAATTGAAGAAAATATATGTGATTTACTGAGGATTGCTACTAAAGCCAATCAGTGGAAAGACACAGGTCATTGTATTTCTTGGTTTCAAAAATTAAAACAAAAATAAATATACTTCAATAAAATATTAAATAAAAAAACTTTTACCCATCAATATCTGAAAAAGGATTATTAGAAGCATTAAATATTGCTAAAGGGTACATAGTTATACAATCTGATCATATAAATATAATCTATACTATTTCACAATAGTGAAGCATGGATTAAAAAAATAAAAAAAAGGCACATTTGATGTACCACAAGGCTCTTTCGACAGAGCTAAAAATTCAGAATTAATGCAAATTACAGATATCAAAATTAAACAATTACAAAAATTTAAAAGAGTATTTTAACAGCAGATAGAAAATATGACACAACATCTGAAGGCATATTCAGGTAGTCGAAGAAGTCTACCAAAAGTTAAAGTATTAAGCAACAGAAAAGTATAATTGAAAGACGACAGAAGTTTGAATAAATACTGCTACTCTTACATAGCAATGAATGCTGCCCCATCTCATGAGAGAAAGTCAAGAAACTTCAAACGACAATAATAGAGTTCGACGGAAAGGTGCAGCGAATACTGCGGACTAAACACAAGAGCAAGGACAACACTTTAGAGGAAAAGGAAAGACCCACACAGTCATTTTAAGTGCCATAAATGATTCACACTTGGGCAATTATATTGCGAAAGAGACATGACTGACTGGGCAAAAGATTTTCCCACAGCAGGTTGATATTACTTTCTGCAACCAAGACTATAGCACCCAAGTTGTTCTGCTATTAAACCCATAGGGAAACAGAAATGACAGATTAATACCTTTCCTAAGGGTATTTGTGTGTAAGTGAATGCAACAAATTCAACTGGAATTTGAACTCGACTCTTCAATTTCTCATTCTAAAACCATATCCACTGCACCACTATGCACATGAATGAACACTTACATGCAGTATCAGAAAATGGCAGTTGAAATTTCAAGGGCTCATGAATAGTGAAAGCAGACTTAAAAATTTGATACTCACAGGACATATTGAAAGCAAGAACAACAAATGAAAGCATTGCATTACCTACTTAATGAGCTTTAATTTTTTTATAATTGTGTCGCCCTAAGCAAGTCATTTTACTGCCACTGTTGTGCAGGGGGTTACATAGAAGGAAAGTTATGAGAAAGACTGACAGGTTATAGGGGGTGTCAGGAAGTGGATAAGAGAAGGATAAGAATACTGATGAGAGTGGAGTGGACGAAGAAGGGAGCATGAGAAAGAGGATGCAAGTTAGTGAGATAGGAGGTGACTATTGACTTTACATTTGAATTCTTGAAGATTGTAGCTGTTGTAAAAGCAAGTAAGCGGAAGGGAATTCTACAGGTGGGAAGTGCGAGAAAAGAAGCTGCTGGAATAGAATTTTCATTTACAATTTATCAGTTTCACAGCAAAAGGGTGGGACCTTGTTGCTAATCTTGTTGCTCGAGTAAATTCATATATAGGGGTACCAGTGAGATAAGTTCATTGGATCAGAAGCTGTGAAAGAGCTTCACAGGACAGGGATTAGGAGACATGGTAAAAAGATAAAATTTACTCTAGTGTACATGGAACAGGAAGTTGTGGAGAGCCATTACCACCCACGTCTTGAAAGAAGATGGCACATAGAAAAAGGTGGGAGAGAGAGAGAGAAAGATGGATTTTATTTTCTGATATATCCTGTCCTTCAAAATCTCTTTAGAGACATTATCCGCTAAGTGGATTAAGGGTGCATCTATGTCGGCTTGGGTCACTCATACAGTAATAGCCGTTATCAAAAACGACTGTGAAAGGATGTTTGAGTGTGTACAAATCTTTTGTGTCATCTGTGTGGGTAGGGAATGACATATTCCCAAACCAAAGATCAACCTATTTTTCATATTTACATCCTGGTCTCTTAAAAGTACAGATGAATACTGACCCTATTCCCCATGTGAATTTGAAAAAATATCCAAACTCTTTATCTATTCTATATTATCACATTTCTATTTCAATGAGTCTCTTTAAATATCAAATTACCAAGTTTGTCTTCCACTCAAAATTCATTACTTACTTAATATTTCTAAGACGTTTTTGTTTCCTGTTTTTTCTTTTTTTAACTTTTTTTGCTGAGTTTTTCTTGAAATCATTATCAATTTCCATTTTCGTTGATTTTTGTTTTGTAGTTTTGTCAATTGGTTCAGAAGAAAGAGAAATTGTTGTTTTTTATTTGTTCAAGTCTTGAAAAGAAAGTTACAATTTTCTAGTCCAGTGATTTTCTATTGAATTCCAAGCAATTTTCGGAATGCTAAATTTTTAAAAAAAAGGCAAAAAATAAAATTTTAAACAAAAAGATAAAAACATCCCATAAAGAATTCTTCTTCAAAAATTCAAAACAAAAAACAAATAAAATGAAACCTCGAATAAGCTATTTTTTTTTTCTTTTAATAAAAATAAAAAAAATAAATTGTTAATGAAATATGAAACAGGTTTTCAATAAATATTTATCTTAGCAATTTACTTAGAAATATGCAACAATACTAGAAAGACCCTGTGGGTCAAAGATATATGAAAGCAATGGAAATAAATAAATTCTGTCTAAATGCTTCTTCATATATCATTAATAAAACGAGAAAAGTGCTGGCAAAGATCGAAAAAAAGAAAAAGATCAAATGATAGCTAATAAAATTACTTAATCTTTTAAACAATAAAGAGGCATTCATTGGAGAGAAATTTATAAATTGTATCTTTTTTTTTCTTTGTATATTTAATAAATTCGGTGGTGACTTTTATTAATTTTTGGAATTTTTCTTCATGGATTTATTCCAAATTTATCTGCTTTTATTAAACTGCATTAATCTGTCATTTTTAACGTTTTTTTTATCCTTATATTTTTTTTTCAGACTCTTGCTTATTAAAATTAGGGAAATTGTAAGGAAACTATAAACATCATGAATATTATCAGTTTTTCTCTCTTTGCTGACGTTAATGTCAGTTCAATGAAAATGTATTTACCATGTTTCTAGCCATATTAAAAATCTCTGTTTTGTCAATTCCGGTGGCTGTTTTGCAAGCATCAAAATCCTGTCAATGCATTAGTATTTCAATGACCCCACAAATAAATATTAGATTATAAATTATTAAATTGGTCTTTAAAAAAAATGGCATAATATTAACATTTGAAGAAACAACATAAGATTAATTACTAAATATTCCTGGTTGTTGCATTGTTCTCCAAATAACTTCAGAATGAAATATACAAAATGATGTTAAGTGCCGTACATGATACATGCTTGGGAGAGCATGTCTCGAAAAAGACATCACTGACTGGGCAGAAGATTTTCCCTCAGCAGGTTGCCATGAATTTTGCAGTAGACTGGTTGCCATCCAAGACTATAAAACTCAATCTGTCCTGTTATTTAACCCATAGCTGGATGGATTAATACCTTTCTTAAGGATATTTTCATATAAGTAAATGTAACAAATTTAACTGGAATTTGAACTCAACTCTCCAGTTTCCCATTTCAAGTTGATATATAGTGGGTATCTTATCTATTCTGTTAGTAGTGGTGGGAGTCTGTTCTAGTGAAGGGTAATTGTATACTGTTGCAGGTTAACGGAATTTGGCTTTGGGTTAGATAGCCCACTATGTCATAAAATGATTATAAAATCAAGAAAGGCAATTTGAGAAGAAAAATACCATTTTTATATATACACATGTCAATTAATGTTTTTACAATTAAAGTAATACTGAATATAAGTTCAACATAGGTTAAATGTTCATGGCAAATAATAAGCTGAAAGAGATATAATGCTTAGGAATGTGGGAGCGTCGTGAGTAAGGAATGTCTTTGATGTAGTTGCTCTTTAGGTCATTAAGTACTTTTGAGACAGGGAAGAAGGAAAGAGGCGAACATAGTAAGCCACTTGACTTCGGTCAAGGGAGATACTAATTACATTCATGTCTCTGCGTCGGTCTGTCTGCTGGGTGCTTTCTGTCTCGGCTTTTTATATCTGCTTTTTGGATCAAAAGCAGCTTGTTTGGGATTTCACACTTGAATTTAATTCTGGGCTTCCCGTTGGCTGGTAAATAAAATGTGCGTAGGCTTGTGAAATGGAAATTTGATATTTGGTTAATTTTTATTTTTCAACTGGAACCTCTGCGTGAACCCGGATGCACAACGACGAGTTTTGGTCATTTGCTTTCTGGTCATTAAAGTGCAAACATCCGGTTCTTCGCTTTTGCTCGGTATCACCACAGATATCCACTGCACCACAACATAATTAAACAAAATGATGTTAAAAAAAATGAAAAAATAATGGTACTCAATGTTATTAAGTTGATTATTATAAGAATATGTTGGACTGATAATGAATGACCTCAGACTTGAAAGGATTGGGATCATAGCATTTTGGGAAGCATCCACAAATGAGCAATTCTTGGGAAGAAACTTTCTGAGTGAGACATTATTCTTGCAAAATAAATATGGAAAGAATAAAGTTTATTCAACTTTATGGACATTAGATCAATGTTGACCGCAAAGGCCTAAACTGGTAATGCTAACGAGTGGAAATTATCTGAACATTTACCATAAGAGTAGCAATAGATGAGTGACATTGCATCTGTGGGCTAGGGTCTGTGAGATGGAAAATGCTATTTCACACAAGGCCACAAGAATATTCTTAAATCTCACAGTGTTGACAGTCCTGGGTATGATGGTAAACTGCATCTGACAGCAAGGCCTCAGATTGGGAGGATGTGAGGAGTGTGGAACTGTCTCTTGATTGCTGTTGTTCCCAGGTCCACCATGACCCGGAGAGGTAGCACCTGTTAGGGTCCCCGCTATGGGCAAATAGTAAACCCCAAAATTGGAATCAAAATACTATGAAAATAGACTTTTATAGAAATATAGCCATAAAAATAGACTTTTATAGAAAAATATACATTTTTGAAAGAAAAGAATGATTACCAGCAATACATTTTTGAATACAGAACTAGAAGACATCTTCAGTTTTCTAAAATTAAAAATTTTTTTATCAAAATCTGACTAAATCAACTTTATCACTACAACTGAACATTAAAAAAAAACCTTAAGACCCCACCTTACTGACATCAATTAACCCACAGAGTGCCGTTAAACAAAACTCAAATTCACAGTGAGGTTTGGAAAGGGTTTGAAAAGTGAGGTTTGGGAAGTTGCAACCCAGATATGGCAGCAATACTCCCTTTTTGGCTGAGATCTGACTCTTGTAAAGATGAAGCAGGGAAGAAGGAATCTGGTACTTTATAGAATGCTCCAAGCAACCAACCATTTTTTTTTCTATTTTTAGCTGGGATTTTCACAATAAAGTTTATATTTCATAACACCTGAAATTAAATTGTTGAAGTATGGATAGTTTATTTTCTCAGTACAAATACCTTAAAGCTTAATTTTCATAGGCTGTCAAAATTTGTCACTGAAGCAATCCTCTATTTTTGGTCTGATCTGATTCCCATGAAAAATGAAGCATGTCAAAATGACTGTATCAAAGTTAGAAAGTAAGGATTGTGTAGTTCCAGGCCAGATATGGCAGTAATACTCTATTTTTGATCTGATCTGGCTCTTCTAAAGTTGAAGGATAACAGGATTCCAGTATATTCTGGAATACTACAAAGAACCGACCATTTTTAAGCCTCTTCAGCTTGAATTTTAGAAATAAAGATGGTATTTTTTAAAAATTATTTAAATCTAAATCTATCTAAATCTAAACATATTTATAAATGGAACTTTGTATGTGTGTCTGTGTGTCCATTACCTATAGACTCCGAAACAGCTGAACCGATTTTCTTCAAAATTTACACAGTTGTACTATAAGCCTCAGCGAGTGTTCTTAACTAGGTTTTGTTTTGAGGTACTTCCAATAAATATTGATAATCGAAAAAATTGGGTTATGGAAGGAGTGGTCTGATTTTAATCAAATTTGATACACTCATAGACAAAGACATAAGAAATGATATTCAGAAGTTTCAAGGTTGCAGTTCTTACAATAGTGCAGAAAATTTGATATCGATACCAGGAAATCAAAATTTGACTTCCATCCATTCATTTCTTTTTTTCAGTCTACAGTTTTGCTTTAACTGGAAACTATTGCTTTTTAGTCTTTCATGCCAACGTCCAAAGAGTCGGAGCTCCAGCACCATGGATTAGTTTTAAAGCTTTCGTTACGAGAGACTCTGAGCTATACGGCTAGTTATTTAATAATTTTAGAAATTAAGTTAATATTTCTACATACTTGAAGATTAAATTTTATAAATATCAAAACTTTCTTCTTCATTGCAAATAACATTGATCCTTAATATTTATAGGCTGTCAAAACTTGTCACTGAAACAGGTGCTTATAGAAAATTAATAAAATTTTACCATCAACAAAATGATATTTCGACATATTAATCAGAGACATGTTAGTTTTCAAATGTGGATATGAAATTAATGCAAACAGTTATGATTGGTTGCAGATGAAATGTCCAACATATCCATAAAATAATCATTATTGCTGTTGATTCTTAACATGTTAGTAACAATTGGTATCTGGGATGAAGGGAAAGAATACAGTTGTATAGGTATAGACTCTCCATTTTTTGTAAATGCATAGTATATACACGTGATCAACAATTGTAATATAACATAAGCTAGGAGGAGGCATATCTGTAGAATCACTATTATCATCAAAGATGCCAAACAAATACATGTGACCATCAACTGCAATCTGACATATTTTTTTTAAAAATCATCTCACCCCAAGCAAGGCATTCCACTGCCACTATTGCGCAAGGGGTTACATAGGGGAAGGTGATGAGAAAGAGTGGTTAGATATAGGAAATGTCAGAAGGAGGGTGATAAACAGGTAAGGATACCGAAGATGAGGGTTGGGTAAATGGGAAGAGTGTTTGAAAGAATAGATACGAGTTAGTGCATTAGGAGGTGTCTATTGACCTTACATTTAAACTCCTGGAGATTGTAGCTGTCGGGAAAGCAAGCATATGAAAGGGAATTCCACAGGTGGGAAGTGCGAGAAATGAAGCTGTTGGAGGTGAAAGTGATTAGAAAGAATAGGAGATGTCAGGAGGAGGATAATAGACGGATGAGAATTGCGAGAATGGGGGTAGAGTAGAAGAAAAAAGAGCTAGGGAGAATGGATGTGAGTTAGTGAGATAGGAGATGTCTATTGACCTTAGATTTAAATTTCTGGCGATTGTAGCTGTTGCAGAAGTAAGTATATAAACTGTAAATGAATTGTGATTTTTTTTTTTCTTTTTTTTTTTTTTTTAATCATTTCACCCCGAGCAAGGCAGAAACGCCACTGATGTGCAGGGGGTTACATAAATGTAGAAAGATTAATTAGAAAAGAGTGAGGAGTACAAGCTAGTTAGAAAGGAACAATAGAAAACTGAGAAAGCAGGTGCAATGACAGGTACATGGGCGGAGAGAAAGGGAAGGTTATACAGGGGAGGGGAGAGAGAGCTAGAGGCCAGTGGTTAGTAGGTGAGTATTAACTTTGCTTTTAAATTTCTGGAGGTCGTAGCCGTCAGGAATGCAAGAATACGGGAGTGAGTTCCACAGGCGGGAAGTGCGAGAGAGGAAGCTGCAGGAGTAGAATTGTCGTCTGCGTTTGGCTAACCTGACTGTGAATGGGTGGGACCCAGTTGCCAGTCTGGTTGAACGGGTAAACACCTGTTGAGGAGGCATCAGTGACTTAAGCTCATCCGAGCAGAAGCCATGAAAGTATTTATAGAAGAGACAGAGGGAGGCCACATTTCGACGATGGGAAAGTGGCTGCAGACGAGTCGCCAGATCAGTACCTATCACATTACAGACTCTCCTTTGGAGCTTGTCAAGAACACTGAGGAGAACGGCAGGGGCACCTGACCATAAATGGCAGCAGTACTCCATGCACGGACGGATGGTTGACTTGTATATATGCAGGATGGATTCAGGTGGAAAAAACATCGTGGATCGACATAGTGACCCAATCTTCTTAGCAGTAGATTTTGCTATGGATTCAATATAGTGCTTCCATTTGAGGTCTGAGGACAGGGTAAGTCCGAGGAGGCGTAGTGTATTACTCTCCGGGAGAATCATCTGGTCCATGCTTATGGGAGGCAGAAGAGGTTGCCTGTAATGGTTGACAGACAACAGCTTGGTCTTAGAGGAATTGAAGTTGACAAGCCACTTCTTGCCCCAGTTCACCACAGAGTGTAGATCCCGCTCAAGGTCAGCAGCGAGATTATGTCTGTCCGCCACGACAGGTTTCTTACTGGAGCGGGAGTATATTGTAGTGTCATCTGCGTAGATGCCTACTTGGGACCTGATCTCATCTGGGAGGTCGTTGATGAAAATAAGGAAGAGCGTTGGGCCCAGGATAGAGCCTTGTGGGACACCAGCATTCGTGCTGTAGGACGAAGAGGCACGCCCATTCAGAACGACCTTCATTTTGCGTTTATTTAAGAAAGATTGGATTAGGTCAAGCAGGCGACCGGTAATACCATAACCGCGTAGTTTGCATAGGAGGCCAGGGTGCCAAACCGCGCGAGCCTCGTCAGACTCATCAAGGGCCTGTAGCATGTACTCCGTTACAGTAGTTAGCAGGTCGGCTGTGGACCTGTCGAATCGGAATCCATATTGCCTGTCGGAGAACAATTTGTGGGAGGTGAGATGATGAACTATTTCAGCATTTATTATAGCCTCGAACACTTTCCCGAATATTGGTAGAAGACTGATAGGGCGATAGTTGGATGGGTCCGAGGGTTCACCACAGTTCTTAAAGACAGGAACGACTGAGGAGAATTTCCAGCATGCAGGAAAGCAGGAAGCAGAAAGGCAGTAGTTAAACAGTTTAGAGAGGACAGGGGAAAGTTCAGGGGCACACCTCTTAAGGACTATCACCGGGATTCCATCGTCTCCACACGCCTTATGGGGGTCGAGTTTTGAAATTACTCTGGATACTATTGTCGGGGTCAAATCATACTGTATGGTCTGAAAAGTATAAATTTATTATATTTAGACATCACTAATATTGATAAAAGTTTTAAATTCTAAAATGAGATTTTTGCACTAATATCTTTGTATTTGTTTTTTATCAGAATATAATATAGTAGGAGTATTACCAAGTGGTTGGTACATTAGTGCTCACTGTGTTTGATTTGACAAGGAGATGACCTATCAACCTAGAGATATGATCTCAGCATGTAGAAATGTTGGAAAGTGCCAGAAAACTATACCATGGGTTGACCCAGGTCTTTTGAGTGAAATTGAGTGGCTGGAACTGTTTGGGAGTCATTGATGGTCGTGCTAGCTTGAAGTCACAAGTCAACATAACCTTGGGGTTGTGTTTACTCATTCAAACTGTTGATCATGACAGATTAAGAGTTCTCTCCTAGAAACTTCAACCAAGTTCTGCTCAACATTGTTGTCACATACACCACAAATGTGCTTGAGAATATTGTCTGCAATGGGGATTAGCTTGCCACCCTCATTGACATGCATACTGAGAAATGAGTAGTTATAATGTTAAAGTGAAAACTCTAAATTTTCACATATCATGATGGACAGGTTTTCTCTGAAGAGTGATCCTTATCTTGGCTGGGTTCTTTTAGTGATAGATTTGCTAAGTGGGTCTTGGTTGCAGTTCCAAAATGTTACTTGACTGCAAATACATGTGACTTTTTTTTTAAAATCTAACTTTCCTTCTATACAGAAGGATTTTCTCTCCTAAACTATAATAGATTTATATGTTTAAATGTTGTGGGTTGAATTACATCAGACAACTACACTAAGACTATATTAAACAGCACGTCTACACAAAAATCCGGAATTTAGACTATTTCTTGTCTGATAGGTAAACAAGTAAGAGTATGAGACTCACCTTCACAAGGATGTTTCCAACTAGGGTCCAGTTGGCAGACAAAAATAAACAGGGTTGTAACTCAATACATGTTCCTCTCACCATTGAGTGGATATTGTGCTGATATTTATTGAGCACAATATCCACACTGGAATCATCAGCCAATCAGAATCTACAGAATAGACTTGCCTTAAGAGCAGAGTGGAATCTTCCAGGCTGTCATATAAATACCTACCAATTTGCTGGGTAGCTTGAAGCTGTCAGTTTTAACTTCAACTAATTACTGGCTGTTGTTATCTAAGGATTTTACAAATAGGCTGACCAATACATATGGGTTTTCTCTTGCAGGACAATTTATTAATAGCCATAATTGTACTGCAAGCTTTAATGTGGCTACATTTTCACTGTTAAGCAGGTCCCTCTGAAGGTACCACCTCAAAATAATCTACATTCAATCTTTAATGCTCTCTCTGTGGAAACAGAGCAAGCATGTATTTGGCCTCCAGCACATATCCATTTAGTACCCCCACCTCTCTACATTTTTTTTCATTTTTTTAATCCATTTTAACTCATTTGAAGACAGCATAAAAAACTGTAAAAAATAATGGGTATAAATCATTATATAAAACCATTATTATATATAGGTAGTGAGGACATATTGATTCATCAATAAAATTACCTTTCAAATATAGCCCAGTTGGAAGAAAAATTCTTGTGATTTGTAAATGAATTTAATGTTCTAAAACCTGAAGAAACTGGGTTAAATGCTAATTTCTTTACTCACTTTGATTTGGCTCTCTTGAGCAAGGTGTGAAACTGGTGAGACAGCCTGTTTTTCAATTTTATTTTTTTTATGAGAATACCATCGTTATGGGTGGTAGTAAAGAATATTTTTGTTTGTATATAGCAGTAATTAAGTTTTGTACCACTAAACGTATTTTCAAATATATAGTGTTAAATTGTAATGATGCTTAGTTCTAAAATTTGTTTTCTTTCAGTAGTTTACTGGTAGAATGGCATTTTAGGCGAGCACATGTTTTGTTATAAAGTGCTTAATATAAATATAGAGATAGAACATTAATAGAATTAATGTTGAGAAGTTTGTCACTTAGCTGAGTAGTGTTATTTCAGTTATACCATCTTCAAGGGCTTATGGCCTATCACGTTGAATACACCGGTTCTTGCTCGATCACTGAAATTAAGCAACGTTGAGCCTGGTCAGTACTTAGATGGGTGACCACTTGGGAATACCAGGTGCTGTAAGCGTATAGTGATGGATGTGCATTGTGGTGCAGTTGATATTGGCTCGGAAAGAGAAATCAGCGAGCCAAGTTCAAATTCCAGTTAAATACCCTGCATTCACTTAAGCACTGGTACTCTTGGGAAAGGTATTAATCCATCCCTTCCCTCCAGTTATGGGTTAAATAACAAGGGTAGGACTTGGGGACCCTGCCCTTAAAAACAAATCCCAATGAATCTTGATACTCGAAAAAGAAAAAAGTATTACTAGACACAAAACTTACATAAAAACAACAATAAATTGTTGAAAGAAAAAGGTATTACAAGCAATAAAATAAATAAAAAAATTTAGTTGGCATTAAATGACCCGCCGAGGTTGATATGCCATAAAAACAAAACAACCAACCAACAACCATCTTCAAAGTTTTGTGAAGATATTATTGTGATATACTACATATTAATCTGCAAACTTTGTTCAATTTTATTTTGGTTCCAGTGAAAATCCTTGGAAATTGTGTTTATATCATCATCAAATGACTTGAAGCAACATAAAATGCAAAAGCAGCACAGTTCTCTCTAAATGTTTCTGGAAACTAAAAAATGATAAGATTCCTTTTATCATTCAGGACATCATAGCAGAAACCAAATCTTACAACAGGAAAATAAATAATTTATACTTTGCTGAAAACTAAAAACACATAAATAATCTAGCTTATTAAACAAAAGAAAAGAATTGATGATTACATGTAGACATAAAAATAAACATCTTCTTAAATATGTTGATCCAGATCAGTTTTTAAGATTAATTTTTAATATAAATTTTTTTTTGAAAAAAGAATAAGTAATCGCCCTTTATGCTTAATATTAATATAAAAATTAATATTCACTAAATATTAATATTCACTTTAAAATAATATTTTTTATATACATTGTGAAAACCGAAAATTAATTTTGTAATGATCAGTCAATACTGAACACCAAAGATTGTGTTGTGCATGAAACTTCGTCATATGCTATCATTCAGGAAAAGCATGCATATCTACTAATATATACTGTTATATAACATCGAGCACTGCTTTATGAATACATTCACTTATATATATATATATATATATAAGCATGTTCTAAAATTCAGTGTTTCAGTGTTTTCTGAATTACTTCATATATATACATACTCGCAAATTTGATTAACTTTGATCTCTTTAGAGCTCAGTTTATTTATGGCTGTAATTCATTTTATTACACACACACAGACATATATATATATATATATATATATACATATTCCTTTGCATATGAATTTACTAAGAAATATCTACAACCAAAAATACGCAGAATACGTTTTTCATTTGGCCTGTTGACAAGCAGCAAGAAACAAAAACTGTCAATGATTTTTTTGGCAGCAAGGGTGGGGGGTCAGGTAGCTCTGGGTGTAGTATTCCACTCTCAGCTTCACTACACGTCATCTCCTCCGCTTTCCCACTCTCCACTATTTCGCAACTCTTGTCTCGTATTATCTACTTGATAAGCACTTGTAAATCTCTTCTGTTTTTTTTTTTTGTTTTTTTGTTCAGTTATAGTTGTCATTTTTTTTCTGCTCGGTTTTAATCTCTTGATATGACACCTTTTGATCTTTTCAGGGCTGGAAAAGCATCTAAACTGTCTCTTTCCATTGCTTCTGTTAATAAATACTTTCTTTGAGACGATTGATCTATGTAGCTGTAGTTGTTGCTGTTTTCGACAAAGATCTCTTATAGATTATGGCTAATAGCCATCTATTACAAGGAGATAGTCTATATAAACAATTTACGGTCAGTGAATCGGTTGTTTGTACTCTCAGCCGCCTCCCATTTATTTATTTATTTGGCATGTGTACGTTGGTGGAGGGGGCGGTCTTTTACATAAAATTCCATTTGTCTGCAAATCACAGATACAAATATGAATGTACTTTTGTCGGCACTTTTAAAAACTGTCTGCATGCTCTTTCTTTTCTCACAACCTGGAAGAAAATTACGATTTGAAAAAACCTCTAACTCTGTATTTTTATTTTATGATTTTGAATGTACAGATAGTCTAACAGGTATAGAAAGCCAGGTTTAAATCTCAGTCAATTCGCCAACTTATGGCCATCAGTCAGTCAAGTGCCATACATGATACATGCTTTGCGCAATCATGTCTCAAAAGAGACATGACTGACTGGGCAGTGTAGGAATCTTATAGAACAACCAGCCAGTAATCAACTAGAATAGAAGTTGAGTCAAACTGACAAAAAACCACCAGGGAAAATTGGTAGGTGGTTTAAATAATAACCTGGGAAATTCCATTCTGTTACAGGC
Source organism: Ascarosepion bandense (assembly GCA_037127315.1). NCBI lineage: Eukaryota > Metazoa > Mollusca > Cephalopoda > Sepiida > Sepiidae > Ascarosepion > Ascarosepion bandense. Next base: position 2,344,243 of record JBBBDQ010001538.1, read on the forward strand.
AAGTCTATTCTGTAAGCAGTGATTGGCTGATAATTTCAGTGTGTACATTGAGCTCCATAAATATTGAGCACAATATCCGGCATTTGTCTTTGGGCCACATAGGGACATGTATTCAGTTACAACCCTGTTTATTTTTATCTGCCAACTGGACGCTAGTTGGACACATCAGGAAGGTGAGTCTCACAATCTTGAATGTTCACCTTCCTACAGGGAGACTAAAGGAGACAACCATGTTGAAAGGGAAGTTATTTGACTTCTGCAGGCAGAAGATTATCCCGTTTAGTGATTCTACTATATTCTTAGAAATTATTGATAAAATACAAAGAAGAATCTGCAATTTTATTGGTCCTGACCTGACATCTTGGCTTCATTTTTCTACTCCCATTAGTATTTTTTTTTTTTTTTGGTAATTGTTCTTATGGGCTTTTATCTTAGGTACATTGACATTACAAATTTAAGCACAGTACTAGATTGGCCAAATGTTCATTGTGGTGCAGTGGGTATTGGTACAGAAAGAAAAATTAAAGAGCAGAGTTGCCATTGCTTTTTGTGGTAGACTGGTTACCAACCAAGACTATAGAACCCAATCTGATATGTTATTTAACCCATAACTGGAAGGAAGAGATGGATTAATACCTTCCCCAAGAGTATTTGTGTGTAAGTGAGAGCAAGGAATTCAACTGGAATTCAAACTCGGCACCACAATCTCATGTTCCGAGTTGACATCCACTGCACCATAACGCATGGCCATATCATATCAAAATACTGGGCCCCATATCATCACCAAAGTTAAGCAACATTGAGCCTGGTCATGACTTAGCTGGGTGACTACCTAAAGATATGATATGGCCATAAATTGGTGAATTGACAAAAGTACATTCATATTTGTATCTGTGATTTGCAGACAAATGGAATTTTATGTAAAAGACTGCCCTCTTCACCAACGTACTCATGCCAAATAAATAAATGAGAGGCGGCTGACATTTATACCTTTTCTAAAGCATAGATGGGCAAATGGTGTAATGGATAACAGATAAGCCGAAATGCTGAGTTCCAATTCCAGTTGGGTTCCTTATATTCAATGATGAGCAAAATATTTTTACAAAGATAAGATTTCCCTCATTCTACACCCAGCTATGGGTTATTTAGTACATCTTGTATCAGTAGGAAACCCAGTGGAATATAAGAGGGACAGTGGTGTAATGGATAGTGGCTCAGATTGAGGTATTGGAGTGCCAGGTTCAAATTCAGGTTGAGTTCATTATATTCACTCATGCTAATACCCTTAGAAAAGGTATGAATTCATAATTTCTTACTCCAGCTATGAGTAAATAGCTGGGCAGACTGGGTTCTATAGTCTTGGTTGACATCCTAATGTGGGAAAATCTTTACATGTGGTTGGAGCAAAAATTTGCATGAAACTTCTAGAGAAGAAGCTGACTCAACCCACCCAGGGTGAATGACACCACAAGTACAAGTAAGGGTATCTGTAAATCATTATAATCCAATAAATTTTTACACTCTAAAAATATTTTCTGGCTTTAAATAACCTGCAAAGGTTGATGATCCATAAAAAAACAAATCCATCACTCCAGCCAATTTGGTTTCATTCTCTTTATGCCTTTGAAAAAAGTTATGAATAAAGATTTCCTTAATTTACGGGTTATGTACAGTCTAGGAGAAGAAAAACTCTGAATTTAAAAGAAATTTGAAGAAAAATGGGACCATCTGGCTAAGGGGTGTGGGCAACCTGCTCCCTCCCAGCTGTGTGAGGGGGCAGTGTATTGTGTTCAGCATAACCTTGTGACCAAGGAACAACTGTGATCGGCAATTAAAAATTAGAAGGCAAACAATCTGAAAGCAATTAAATTTGAGAGCAAACAACTTTGAAAGCAAGCAAGAGGTTGAAGGCAAACAACGTCAAAAACAATTAAAAGTTCAAAGATGAATAACTTTGCCTTCAAACTTTTAATTGTTTTTTTTCAAACAACGTCAAAAGCAATTAAAAACTTGAAGGCCAACAACGTCAAAAGCAATTAAAAACTTGAAGGCCAACAACGTCAAAAGCAATTAAAAACTTGAAGGCAAACAACGTCAAAAGCAATTAAAAACTTGAAGGCAAACAACGTCAAAAGCAATTAAAAACTTGAAGGCAAACAACGTCAAAAGCAATTAAAAACTTGAAGGCCAACAACGTCAAAAGCAATTAAAAACTTGAAGGCCAACAACGTCAAAAGCAATTAAAAACTTGAAGGCCAACAACGTCAAAAGCAATTAAAAACTTGAAGGCCAACAACGTCAAAAGCAATTAAAAACTTGAAGGCAAACAACGTCAAAAGCAATTAAAAACTTGAAGGCAAACAACGTCAAAAGCAATTAAAAACTTGAAGGCAAACAACGTCAAAAGCAATTAAAAACTTGAAGGCAAACAACGTCAAAAGCAATTAAAAACTTGAAGGCAAACAACGTCAAAAGCAATTAAAAACTTGAAGGCAAACAACGTCAAAAGCAATTAAAAACTTGAAGGCAAACAACGTCAAAAGCAATTAAAAACTTGAAGGCAAACAACGCCAAAAGCAATTAAAAACTTGAAGGCAAACAACGTCAAAAGCAATTAAAAACTTGAAGGCAAACAACTTAAAGATTTTCAGCACTAAATGACCCAAAGAATGTTGATACGCTGGTTAAACAAATCAAATAACCATCATGCTATTTTGCTAGAGACACAATTAAAAACAAACACAGTCACATTTTAATTTAGTTTAAAAAAAGAAATTAATTAAAAAACATATTTTAATGACTGCATCCATGTAATAAGATTACAATTCAAAATGTCCATAAAGAGTCGGCCTGTGTTTGGATTTTTTTATCTTGGATGTGATGATAGTGCCATGATTACTAGCAAAGAAATTAAAATCTGCATGCTGAGTTCAATTTCCAGTCAATTCTGTCTCATTCTCTCTCATGCTAATTTTTCTTGGAAAAAAAACTATAACTCCACTTTCCTCCAAAAGATGAATTGGATCTTCTTGTCTTTAGTTTGTAACCAGCCCAGGAAACCACTGAGGAGGGATCAGCTCCATCAGGACATACCAGTTCTGCTATAGCATTGAATATTGTGGTCACATCTTGTTTGGTGATTCTACTATATGCTTAGAGGTTATTGATAAAGTACAAAGAAGAATCCGCAATTTTATTGGTCCTGACCTAACATCTTGGCTTCATTTTTTCACCCCCATAAAGTATATATATATATATATATATATTTTTTTTTTTTAATTGTTCTAATGGCTTTTGTCATTGGTACATTGACATTACAAATTTAAGCACCGAACTAGATTGGTCAGATGTTCATTGTGGTGCAGTGGGTATTGGCACAGAAAGAGAAATCAGAGAGCAGAGTTTGAATTCCCAGTTGAATTTGTTAGATTCATTTACATGCAAATAGCTTTTGAGAAAGGTATTAATCTGCTGCTTCTCCCACCAGCTATGGATTAAATAGAAGAATAGATTGACTTTTATAGGCTTGGTTGGCAACCAGTCTACTGCAGAAAGTAATGGCAATTTACTGTGGGAAAATCTTCTGCCCAGTTAGTCATGTATCTTTCAAGACATGATTGCCTAAGCATGTATCACGAATGCCATTTAACTGATTGACTGACTATATTGGCCAAGGATGCATTCCAAAAGCTGAGTAGAGTATTGAGTGACAGGAAAATGTTGGAAACAAAGAAGAGAGTGCTGGATTGTTAGTGATGTCTATCCTTCAAGATGCAATGAACAATCTCATCAAAGATGAAGGAAATACTTGAAGCAACTGAAATGTGGTTCTACAGTAGTGCACTGGATATAAAGTTGGGGATCAATTCCATATTAAAATTAATATATAAACTGATCCCTCACTTTGTGGACACATCAGTTTCTTTACATTTATATTCCTGAGATCGAAAAGCACAAGGATGCATTCCAAAAGCTGAGTAGAGTATTAAGAAACAGGAAAATTTTGTTGGAAACAAAGAGTACTAGAATTTTATATGATGTCTGTCCTATATGGCAGCAAATGCTGGACAATTTCCTCAAAGATGAAGAAAACGTGGTTATACAGACAGATACTGGGGATACTATGGACTGAACATGTGAGCCACAGTGAGGTTTTGGAGAGAATGAAAACAAACAAAATTTATATTTAACATCAAGAAGAGACAACTGAAGTTTTTGGGACACACAATGAGGAAGGAGGGCTTGGCATATCTGATACTCACAGGGCAGATAGAAGGAAAGAGAAACTGGGTAAAACAGTGTATGACATATTTAATGAGCTTAAACAAATGAATGACAGAGCAGGGTTCAAGGAAAATAACAGGACAGCATATATAAGAGCAACAAAGTACAGGAAAAGGTGGAGGGCCATGATCACTTATGTCCTGAAAAAACATGACACATAAAAGAAGACTAGATTGGCAGCTAGGTCTCATCATTTACAGTTAAAATGGCGAGATATAACTTCTATGCTAATGGTTTCTTTTCTTGCACTTCTCACTTGAGAAACTCTCTTCTGGCTTCTTGTTTTCCACTCAGTTTTGATCTTTGAAAATTTAAATAAAATGTTGATCATTATCTTCTGTCTTTTTAATAATATTCTTTTATTGTTCTCTCTCCTTAATGATTTTTTCTCATATTCTCTCACCCTCCATAATCCCTGTGAAAGGTTTTTCTAAAATGAAACTATTCTTTAAATCAACAGAGGATATTATTAACCAATCAGTAAAAAGTTAAATTAGATTTTTGGCTCTAGAAATTTTTCTAATAATTAACTAATATACTGAAGTTTTCATTAAAACAGCAAGCCATATATATTTTCCATTTTTAAATGAGTTATTATGCTACCCAGGTTTCTATCATGAGTGGCGTCTTCAGGCAATATAGAAACCTGTGTTGTATAATAACTCGTTTAAAAATGGAAAATATTCAAAAGTTCTACAATATAAGTGTATCGAACATTTTTTAATATAAATGTGTACTGGTCTAACCCTGTTATGACCAAAACCTAAGTATTAAACAATCAATATATATACTGACTCGATCACGTTTCAACACACATGAAGAACTGACCTTATTTTATACAACTTTTCAGACAGATGAATTATTTTGTTACTTGTCATAAAAATGATGAATTTATGATCAACATTATCAGGGTGGATTCTTGCAACTCTTCCTCTCCAGTCAGCATTCATCCACAGGTCCCATAAAGTCTACAAGTTGTTATCCTATCTTCTATATTCCCTGAATGTGAAAATCCTAAATACATTGGAATATTGAAAGACATGTTCCAAAAGCTCAACAATGTATTATGAAAACAGGAAAATTTAATTAGAATCCAAGAAAAGTCCTGAACTGTTAGGTAAAATCAGTCTTTCTATATAATAATGAATGCTGGACAATTTCCTCACAGATTCTATGAAACTCTATCTCTGCTGCATAGATAATTGGAGTAGATAGACTGAACTATCACCCGGTTCACACTCCACCCACGTCTACTGAACAGGTGTAGAGGCTCATCCCTTGTTCCCTGTTTAGGATCTGGTTTCCGGTTTTCTCTTTTCCAATCTATTCACTCTTCTGTAACCCCTTGCACACCAGTGGCCTTACCGCCTTGCTTGGGGTGATATGATTAAAAAAAAAAAAATAGATATAAGTTTTGCCAAAGTTTACTGAGAATACCATGAATAGAACATGGGAGAACTTAGGGAGTATTAAAGAAAGTGGAAATAAAAAAAGCCCTTATAACTATGTCCTTTGCAACAAAAGAAAAGATATGGTATCGGTTGAATAAAGGGACAAAACCAGAAGAAGCAAATTTCCTGATACAAAAGGGACACAGCACGGCTATACTTGAGAAAAGGGAATGACATATATTAGCACAGGCAGATCAGTTCAGATCAGAAAAGAGTTGAATGATGTGGAAATGGGAGGTCAGGAACAAGAAGAGGCAGAAAGTTATAAAAGTGGAACAGAGCAGGTAATGGAAGAAAGTGAATATGAAAAAAAAAAACCAGATGATTATGAAGAAAAAAAATGAAGAGACCATGATCATTATTAAAGAAAAAACAAGAAAGACAAAAGGAAGGACAATACAATACAAAATTAATCAGGAGTGGTAAAAGAAAAAACAGGGGTGTATAACCTCTTGAGTTCAGGGAAGTATTGTATGCAAATTAATAAGCAAGTATAAATAGAAAATAACTGGAGAGGTAAAAAACAAAAAACCCTGTTGTCACAAAGGACATGGAGAGCTATGCTATGACTACTACTACACACAAAAAAGGCAAAATATAAGTCTAGTGCTATTTCCAGGATAGAACCCTTGTATAATTGCTATTTAGCCTTTTTCTAAGTTGTTATTTAAATGTCCATACTGTGCTATCTTATAGCAAAGATATATCTGTGTATTGGAAGAAGTCTGATTTCATTTTATTTTTAAAAACAGATTTTCAGACAATTTTCAGCTTTTCCATTGCAGCCAAAACTTTAACAATGAGAATGTTCACATCACATTTAATTGAAGAAATGTTACTTCCAAGATAAATTAAACAATTTTTTAATTTGGATCAGTTCATTTCTCCTTTCCTGAAGAAAAAGAGTACTTTTACAAGATGTTTTTTTATCTTGTTAGCAGAAAGTCATTAGTAGTGTTCAAGAAAGCTCTATATTGTGCCCAGTCTTGTTCTTGATCCATTTAAATAACATCCAGGATCTGATCAAATCCACTGCTAAATCATTTGTCAGTGGTACTAAACTATATTGTTACATCAGTGAGAAAAAAGGTAGCTCATTATTTCAAGATGATTTAGATTCCCTTTCAGATTTGAGCCAACTATGGCATCTAAAATTCAGTGCAGGTAATTGTGTTGTGGTGAAGGTCAGAGACAAGTTGGATACAAGATGGAATTTCCCTTAATCAAGTTAAAGAACAAGGAGACTTTGGTATTCCATTCTAATTATGCATGATTTACCTCCAAGATCACATATTTCTGAAATCATGAATAATTCTAATCAAAGAATATGTATGATTAAACTTTGCTTTATGAATCATAGTCCAAAAAAAGTAAAAGACCTTTTCACTGTACTTATTTGACCAATAGTTGAATATGGGGCTTTTATCTGGAGTTTAATCTACAAAAAACTATTGACTTATTGCAATCTACCCAGGACAGGTGCTGCAGCCTAGCTACAGCCAAAATCAAACAACTAATATTTCAGACAAGGTGCCTGTTTACTAATCTGTGTTTGGCATCCAAAATACTGAATGGTCATTATATAATGGAAGGGAACAATTTCTTCACCTTCTCAAACAAGAAAATACATGGTCACTTACACAAGCTGATGAAACAACAGTTGAAAATTGTTGTATGATCAAACTTCTTTGCTCTGAAGATGATAGAAAAATCGGACACTTTAGTGATTTAGTGAACGCAACAATCTGGACTATTTTTAAGAAATTGACAAGTTTTAATTTTGATCATAAAAATAAAAAATACTTTAGATATTTTACAAATTTAAAGATTAAATCTTGATACCAATCAATAATCCTAAATAATTTCTTTTCTTTTTATCAGACTATAATCTTGTTTTAGAAAAATTCAGAAAATAATTACTTTATTTTTTTCTATTTCAGTGCTTCTTGAGTCAATTTCTTTTTTATCCATGTTTATCATCATCACTCTCTCTCTCTCTATTTTTTGTAGAACTATCTCTAATTCTAAACAAAATTGATTTTTAAAAACAATACGTTTCTTTGATGATAAGCTTGTCAAATTTATACAAAAATTATTAATATCAATTGAAACAACTATTACTTATCAAGCCCAAACTACAAAAAAAAATATTGACTTATTGTAATCTACCCATGACAAGCAAAATCAAGCTATCATCCCTGCAATAAAGACACCATTTCCCCAATATGTGTGAAGCATTCAAAATACTGAATAAATATTATATAATGGAAGTGAACAATTTCTTCACCTTCTCAAACAGGAGAATGCATGATCACTTGTACAAATTGTTGAAGCAACACTTGAAAATAGTTGTAAGATCAAACTTCTTTGAAGATGATAGACAATTGAAACTTTAACTAGTGATGGTGTGCATACACTAATGCTGGGTATTTTCAAGAAATTGACAAGTTCTAATTTTAATCATAAAAATAAAAAATAGTTAGATTTTACAAATTTAAAGGTTAAATTTTGATACCAATCAATAATCCTAAATAATTTCTTCTTTTTATTAGATTGCCCCCAAATTTTTGCTGAAGAGTCCAAGTATTTAAGTATAAGTGAGTGAAAATGCCATCTGATATTTCTGAAAAACAATTAAATAATGACTTTGTTGGTGGCATTTCTATCAAGAAAATGGGGCTCAATGCAAATAAAAATGTCAGTTTGTCACAGGATGAAATGAGCATGAAACATTTGAGATAAAAATATGTACTTTTGTTATTTTAGGCACCTGCCCTACAACACAGTACATGAGCTAATCTCACTGATCATTGCCAATGTAATGTATTCAGTCCTTTGGGCTTTTACCTCATTATTGTAGTCTTGTTAGAAAAATTACAAATTTTTTTTTTTTTTTTTTTTACTATTTCACTGCTTTTTGAGTCAATTTCTTTTTTATCCATGTTTATCGTCATCACTCACTCTCTCTCTCTCTATTTTTTGTAGAACTATCTCTAATTCTAAACAAAATTGATTTTTAAAAACAATACTTTTCTTTGATGATAAGCTTATCAAATTTATACAAAAATTATTAATATCAATTGAAACAACTATTACTTATCAAGCCCAAACTACAAAAAAAATATTGACTTATTGTAATCTACCCATGACAAGCAAAATCAAGCTATCATCCCTGCAATAAAGACACCAGTTCCCCAATATGTGTGAAGCATTCAAAATACTGAATAAATATTATATAATGGAAGTGATCAATTTCTTCACCTTCTCAAACAGGAGAATGCATGATCACTTGTACAAATTGTTGAAGCAACACTTGAAAATAGTTGTAAGATCAAACTTTTTTGCCCTGAAGATGACAGAAAATTGAAACTCTTTAACTAGTGATGTTGTGAACACACCAATTCTGGCTATTTTCATAAAGAAACTGAAGATTCTACTAAAATAAACTGAAGGACTATCAACTAATTCTGATCATAAAAAAATAAAAACTAGTTCAAAAACAACTTTTATCTGTTAAACTCAAACTACAAAGCAAAAATTGATTTATTGCAATCTACCCAGGACAAGCAAAATCAAGCTATCATCCCTGCAGTCAAGACACCATTTCCCCAATATGTGTGAAGCATTCAAAATACTAAATGAATATTATATAATGGAAGTGAACAATTTTTTCATCCTGTTATAAAACTGAATGTCATATCTCTTCTGATTTACAGTCACTTACTGATAACACTCAAAATCTGCATAACACACATACAATTCTGTCTTTGAATTAGATTTCTACGTTCTGTCTCAGAAACTTATTAAAACAGGCTCCGAGTTTCACTTGCTAAATACTGTTGTTTGATTGGTCCATAATGGACCTGTCATGTTTTGTCTACATCTGCACAGCCAGATCAATAACTAGCATGACAAATTTCTTCTTTTCTCACACACATATATATATATAAATATTAATCAGTGAATGAGAACGCTAGAAAGCATACCTAGAAACAAAACCTCTGAAATCTAACAAGCTGACACAAAATTTTCATTTTGTCATATAAATTGCTGAGAAAATTAAATTCGTCAGAAGGGCTTACAGGCTTCTAAGCAGCTGGTCAATCAGCAACACCCTATGACTTACCTTCTCCCCCACTATCACATCAAGTCCTTACTCCTCTTCCTCACACATTGTCAGCAAGGAAGAAAGAAGGAAAAACCCATTAATGTCACTATTACTTCTGTGGAAGGAAAGAGAGAACATCACAAAGCTACCGACTACCCAACTCACTCTCCAAGTGGCACATATTTCTTCCCTTTCTTCTCTCAACCATCCGTCCCCTCTTCTCTAAGAACAACCACTTTGAGAAACCATACATATCTTTGGGAATATTATATACAATTACAAACTTCCAGACTAAAACAAATTCAAACCAACATCTGATGCCAAATGTCTGAGAATCAAAGACAACCAAATTTGTAAAACACTTGTCTGTATTTATCCAGTGGACGAGATAAATTTACATCTGCCTTTGTCATAATTCTTCTTGCAACCATATGCTTCTTTATGACATTCTCAAACAGGAGGATGCATTGTCACTTACATGAATTGATGATACACAACTTAATAAATACTTGTAAAATCATGCTTCTTTATCCTGAGTGTGATAGAAAATTAAAGTTCTTTACCTTGTGATGTTGTGAACAAACTAACACTGGCTACTTTCAAGAAGAAACTGAAGATCTTGCTGAAGGACTGCCAAGTAATTCTAAACGAATGACTATTTGTAAGGGTCTGCCAATCAGAAAATAGATGGAGCCTTGTTGATTAAAACAAATACATACATTTTGTCTGGATTTACATTAACAATTTTGCTTGTTGCTTTCTCTTAATGGTACAATGGTGGTTCGGCTTGTGCAATTTTACCTGCTAAAAGTGTAAAGTTGTTGGCATAATTTGCATCTGTGATGGTCTCTACCAAATATCTTCCAAGTTTCCAGTTCCAAATTTCAACATTCATATATGGTTAGTTTTATAAATGCTCTGATCTTACATATACATAAAAAAAGAGAACACATGACATGTAAATCTGAAGAAACTTTGGAGTAGCAAAGATGCCTTCCCAAAGCTAAGTAAAGTGTTAAGAAAAAGTAAAATTTTGTTAAAAACAAAGAAAAGTGTACTGAACTCCAACATAAAATCAAATAACTAATGTTGCAATGAATACTGCAGATATTTTCACGCATGAAGAGAAAACTAAAGATACAAAAAGATGTCATTTTAAAGAATACCACAGAGAATGTGTAAGCAAGAGGTAAGTTTAAGAAAAAGGGAAAGAAAAAGGGCACTTAAAAGAAAAAGATGGCCGAAATTTCTGGAATTTGTGTAAACAGATGGTGAACAGAACAGGGAGTGGGAAGGTTAGTAAAAAAAATAATAGAGGCAGAGTAAAGTAATGGATAGCAATTTAGATTGAGGAATCAGAGAGCCAAGTTTGAATTACATTCACTTATACCACTGAGAAAGGTATGAATTCTTCCCTTCTCTGCATTCACCAGCTATGGGTAAATAGCTGAGGAGATAGACAAGGTTCTGTAGCCATGGTTGGCAACCAGTCTACCACAGTAAAAATTAGCAATCTACTGCAGGAAGATCTCTATACCACATGTAGTTGGGAACTGCTTGTTAGGTCAAGAAAATCTCATGAAACTTTTTCCAGAGAAAAAGCTGACCTAACTTCCCCCCAAGGTGAAAGTTACCACAGTAAAGTACAAAAAATTAGCATTGCAGAGAACTAGAAACGATAAGAAGTTGTGGAGAACCATGATCACATACCAAAGAAACATGCCACATAAAAAAGATGACATAGGGTTCAGAGTTTGAGTAAAATGTTTTCTGGTATATGAGGAATTTCTTTTTGATATGAGAAAATGTAACTCTTGCTTGTTTTCCTCGTAAAAAGGGTTAAAGTTTCCACACCTGCTAATTAAAACAACTTTTGATAACACAGTGACATGATTATAATTTTGTTTTTTTTGTATTTTATTGTTGCTTTTTATCACATTATCCAAGGTCAATGCATTTTGAGAACCACTCGGGCCACAAAGAGTGTGAAATCAAAAATAAAGAAGTACCTTCTAATGAGATTTGAATTTTCTCCTGCCACATGTCACCCTCCATCTTGGCTGTCACTTGAACCACTTCAGCCAGAGAAACTCTGTCAATTAAGCTGGACAGAAATCTCATCATTTTGCCACTCATTAATCTTTGATTGTTAAGGCCATCTTTATTTTACCACCTGATGAATATAGTTGTATGTTCTATTGTTTTTTTTTCTTGTTTTTTTTTTGGAGATGAAGTATTTCCATCATTATTATTATTATCTTTAGAAAATTTTTAACTGTTGCTTTGCTCGTCAAAAATTTGTGGTTATAATATTTAACAATTTGTTCTTTATAAAAACAGAAAAACTTGGCTGTTTCTAGCTTTCCTGTTTGTTGGAAGTCCTCTTCAGTAGTTTCAGTCTTTAACAAATGAGGCAAACCACCTGATCTTTCTATTGGCTTATTAGCCTTCTGCCTATTTTTGGTAAAACACTAGAGGCTCTAATCAACTCTAAATTGGTTAAGCATCTCAATTTGCAAATTCTTTTTTCAGATAAGCAATATGGCTTTCAGTTTTCTAGGTCAAATGTTGTTTAAGCACCTCATTTCGCAGAGTCTTTCTTTCAGATAAGCAATATGGCTTTCACTTCTCAAGGTGTTGCAGAGTTATTTTTGCAGTGGAGGCTAGTATTTGTTCTAAAGTCAGTCCTAATAGGTTCAATGTACAAAATGTTAGGAACTTGATATCATATGTATTAGGCAGTGTAATCTTGCTAGGTTGCTGACTACTTTCATATTCGACTAACTGTTGACTACTATTGTCCAACATCAACTGACCCTTATTCCTCTTACTACTCCTACTTAAATTATGTGGGTGAGTCTATTCACTATCAAATAGGTGTGTTTCACCATAACACTAGGTCAACTACTGATGTGCTAAAGGTTTTTGCTGAAGGAGTCTATGAAGATTTAGATAAGGAAACTAAAGCTGTTGCTTTGGATATCTTGAAGACATTTCACAATTAATCATTATATTCTAACTTAATTCCTGTTCTTTCTTTGTCTCTCATTACTTTTTCATTTGCTTGCACCCAGTAACTTTATTACCTTGCTTTTTCTGAAATGATTAAAGAAATATCTAGTTTATATTCTATTTGATTTTGTTTTTGGTTAAAGCATTTTAACTCATATTTTGTTTTCATTATGTGGTTTTTCCTCTAACTTGATTCTGTTGAAAAACTTACAGATGAAATACCAGTTGTTATATGGTCATGAAAGTTAAGCAGTATGAGGACTGGTCAGTACCTAGATGAATTTGAGAATATCAGGAGCTGTAAGCTTGAATGTGTGATTGATGGCTTAGAATTGGAAATCAGAGAGCTAATCTCCAGTTTGGTTTGTAATATTCATTTTCTTTTTATAATCATTTCCCCCCAAGTAAGGTAGGACATCCATTTATATGCAGGGTTACAGTGAGAGGAAAAAAAAAAACAATGTACAGGTGATACAGGTGATGTCAAAGAAAGGATAAGAGATGGATGGGAATCAAGGAGATAAAAGATGGCAATTGATGTTGCATTTAAACTTTTGGAGTTTGTTGCTATTGGGGATGTCAAAGAAAAGACAAAAGATGGATGGGAATCAAGGAGATAAAAGATGGCAATTGATGTTGCATTTAAACTTTTGGAGTTTGTTGCTATTGGGGATGTCAAAGAAAAGACAAAAGATGGATGGGAATCAAGGAGATAAAAGATGGCAATTGATGTTGCATTTAAACTTTTGGAGATTGTTGCTATTGGGGAAGTCAAAGAAAAGACAAAAGATGGATGGGAATCAAGGAGATAAAAGATGGCAATTGATGTTGCATTTAAACTTTTGGAGATTGTAGCTATTGGGGATGTCAAAGAAAAGACAAAAGATGGATGGGAATCAAGGAGATAAAAGATGGCAATTGATGTTGCATTTAAACTTTTGGAGATTGTTGCTATTGGGGAAGTCAAAGAAAAGACAAAAGATGGATGGGAATCAAGGAGATAAAAGATGGCAATTGACGTTGCATTTAAACTTTTGGAGATTGTTGCTATCAGGGAAGCAGGACCGCCACTGGTGTGCAAGGGTTTACAGTGAGGGAAAAACCAATGTACAGGTGATGTCAAAGAAAGGATAAGAGATGGATGGGAATCAAGGAGATTGAAGATGGCAATTGGATGTTGCATTTAAACTTTTAAAGATTGTAGCTATCAGGGAAGCAAACTGCATGAAATTCCACAAATAGAAAGTGCCAGAAAAGAAACTGTAAGAGAAGAAGAGGTGGTTAACTATTTCAATGGTAAAAGTCAGTCAGTTAAGTGCCATACGTGATACACACTTGGGCGATCATATCTCAAAAGAGACAAGATTATCCCGTAGTAGGTTGCCATTGCTTTCTGCGGTAGATTGGTTGCCAGCCAAGGCTATAGAACCCAATCTGTTCTGTTATTTAACCCATAACTGGAGGTAAGAGATGGATTAATACCTTTCCCAAGGGTATTTGCTCATAAGTGAATGCAACGAATTCAACTGGAATTTGAACTTGGCTCTCCGATTTCTCATTCCAAGCTGATATCCACTGCACCACAAACACACATGGGAACTTAATGCCATTCTAATAAATACATGTGGTCAGGAACCATGCTATAAAGCTCCACCATGGCAGTTTCCATGAACATACTTGTAGAAAGGAAAAAGAGAAGCCACTTGATGTTGGTGAGAAAGTGATTGAAGGCTGACTTCTAAGTCAGGAACGATTTTGTCAAGAACTCCAAGATGAATAGCAGGAGCACCTGAAAAGATACAGTAACAGTATTCAATACACAAACAAATGGTGGGTGGATTTATAGATGTGCAAAATAGATTCTGATTAAAAAAACTTCCTGGCCAAACACAGTGACTCAGCCTTGTATCAGTAAAACAATATCTCCAAAAGATTTTTACAATCTAACAAAATATTTTCTGGCTTTAAATAATCTTCAAAAGGGTTGATCAGCTGTAAAAATATAAATAAATAAAATTAAATCAATCAATCAATCTTAGATGAAGCATTTTCAGTCAAATTTTTATTACTATTTTGCTTTCATGTTTTTTCAGTAAAACATTTTAATTCGTATGTTTTTATAACTAGTTTCCTCCATCTTATAATTGCTTCTAATATAAGGGCATTTTCACTGTTTTGTTCCATGTTGTTTTTATAGCATTTTTATCACAAACTTGACCAATGCACTCTTCACTAATACTATTTCTTACATGCTATACTCTATCTTCTTGTTGATTTTGTCTCTACAGCTAAGGGAGAATGCTTTAGGACTTTTTTCTCAATTTTTAAAATAGAAGTAAAGAAATAATTTAATAGGAGACTGGAATTTCTTTCAAAACTTCAAACTATGAAGTAAGTTAAGCTTTCTCTTTGGTTGTTCCAACTCAGTGTAAAGCTGACTTGTGCATGACTACAGTGCAAATGCTTAAGCTGACTTACCCTGACTTCTCGACCAAGAAAAATAATAAAGACATCCCATAACCATGTTTAAATCTCCCAATGACAAAGTGAGTGGAAATTTTACTTTGGTTGTTCCAAGTCTGTACAAGGCTGACTTGAGTTTATCTATGAATATGATACTTATATTTAGCTACTCTAACTTCTGGACCGGAAAGAGAATGGACGTACCAAAGAGATATTTGGAACCTTGTATTCTACAGTCCTCAAAAAAAGAGAATAAACATCTGTAGCAGAACTCAGTTTTTTGTATTCTCTTCTCTTCTTTGTTTATATATTAAACATGCACGCCTTCATCTAAAATACACATAGACATACAACCTTTAAGATTTTATAATACATATGATTAAACATGGTTTATGAATATTACCTCAAAAAGAGGTAAAAAAAACAAAGACTTTTTATACTAGGATGTGCGTTGTGGTGCATTGGATATCGGCTTGGAATGAGAAATCAGGGAGCCGGGTTTGAATTCCAGCTGAATTCATTGCATTCACTTACGAGCAAATTTCTTTGGAAAAGGTATTAATCCGTCTCTTACCTCCAGTTATGGGTTAAATAACAGGACAGATTGGGTTCTATAGCCTTCTATAACCAGTCTACCGCAGAAAGCAATGGCAACCTACTGCGGGATAATATTCTGCCCAGTCAGTCATGTCTCTTTTGAGACATGATCACCCAAGCGTGTATCACGTATGGCACTTAACTGACTGATACTGTATTTATTCAACTAGTACTCAAATTTGGGGCTGTTATCTGGAGTTGAATTTATTTTCAAGCTGTCGACTTATTGGGCTCTTCCCAGGACAGCCTTGATACAGATGCCCCAGCCTTGATACATAACTGAATCAAATGATACTATGACATTTTTTCAGCACATTTTTTTGAAAAATTATTATTATTATGTATTTATTACTGTTTTTCGTACATTTTAATTTAACTTTTTATCTCAAGAATCTGAGAATTAAAATTCTTGAATACCTGAATCAAAGGATTCAGTTATATACCTCCAAAAAATATAATTTTTCTCTATTTGCATGCATCTAAAATCCTTGATATTCATTTAGCTTAAGTAATATCTCCTTCAACAGTATATTCCCAAACTAAGATACAAGTAATGAATGGCCTTGGATGATCTATTTTGGCTTCATTCCATTGAAATTAAATATGCACCAATTTAAGTCTTGATCATTTTTACTTTGACTTTTAGAGGTCAATAGGTCATTTTTGGCTCTGATAAAAAAGCTTCATTTTGTTTGTTCCTACATTCAATTTGGGGGTCAGTTCAGAAATGATCCTCCCATTTAATATTGATGAAAAAATATCTTACCAAAGGCAATGGCACTTTATTCTCTTTCAAAGCTTTCCTCTTGGGGCTGGACACACTTATCCCAACATCCCTTTCTTTTTTCAAAACAGTGTGTCGAATCATCTTTTAAAATCCATATCAGTTATTTTGCCACATTATCTTCATCAACAATGATTCAGCTGGGATTTTAATTCTGGAAGTTACAAGAAATTAAATCTGGATTGCCATGGGTCTGACAAATTCGATTGATGAGAGGTTTGCTAAATACTTAAAATAATACACAAGCAATATTCTTACTTGGTAAGTGTAAATGCATAGTGTGAAGTGGGTAGTCATAGCTAATTGTAAAATAAATAACAAAAACTGTTCAACAAACAGAATTGACCAAATTTACAATAAGCACCAACAAAAAATACAAGGAAATGGACAAAAAAAAATTCAAAGCAAGCAAGCAATATACACAAGGCAAAATTGCAATTAGGGATAACTAATTATTTAAAAGTTTTGGAGAAAAAGAGAAGGTAGCATTATAATACTTTATATATATTAACAAAAATAAAGCTTACATTGTAAAAGCATTTATATTGCTGAGACATCTCATATATCTATCTATCTAAGAATGATAGACTTTGAAAAACAATAGCTACTCTGGCATCTGTGCATCGTTCATTCAGCAATGAATTAAAACACTCTCAGCTATTGAGCATGTATAATGATAATATGCACACTAAAAAGTCTGCCTCCTTCTACCGAGTGCCCGTAGCTCAGAGGTAGAATCGCCAACACCAATTCGGTTGGGTTTCAATCCTGGGTAAAAAGCAATTGGCTGTCTAACCATAGTGATGAGCTGTGATACAGCAAAACAGATCTGTCTGCGGATGACTATTTATGCTCTCACACTCTGATTGAGCACTCTGGAAGAATGGTAGACTTTGAAAAACAGTAGCTACTCTGGCATATACGCATTGCTCATTCAGCAATGAATTAGAACACTCTCAGCTATTGGGTATGTATAATGATAATATACACGCTAAAAAGTCTGCCTCCTTCTACTGAGCGGCCGTAGCTCAGGTAGAATCACCGACTGACACCAATTTGGTTGGGTTTCAATCCTGGGTAAAAGGCAATTGGCTGTCTAACTGTACTGATGAGCTGTGATACAGCAAAACAGATCTATCTGCAGATGACTATATATATATATATGTAGTAATAGTATACACTTTTAATAAATTGTGTGTGTGCATATATATATATATATATATATATATATACACATACACAATGATTTGTTAAAAGAGTAGACTATTACTGACAAGTTGGATAAGTGTTTCAGTTCTAGTAAGAATAGTAATGGCTCTTGAAACCAGCAAGTGACTCGCAAAGCTTATTGCAACAAAATTTGTTCTGTAGAAGGCCTGTTAAGCTTGCTTATGAATGTTCATGCAATATCCGAGACCAGATGTAATGGATTAGTAAGTGTGGTGAATTTCAGATGCAGAACTTGCCTGAATCCATCAGTCAAACACTGATCAAGACAAAAAAGTTAAGCTTGATAATGTTGAGTATGAGGTTGTTGATTAGTTTTGCTATCTTGGTGACATGTTAAGTGCAGTTGGAGGTACAAAAGCAAGTTAAATATCTTGTGTAAGATCAAGTTAGAAAAAGTTTAGAAAGAAACGATATAAAGATATTGTTTTAGTTTGATAACTTTTGACCATCTCTGCTTATTAACAGGGATCCTAATATTTTAAATGTCTGAAAAAAAACTTTTAGTAACATCATCCTGGCATTTTTAAGATTACTGCATTTTGAATTTAAGTATGTGTAAAGTTTTGAGGCAACTGAAATGTGGCACTATAGAAGGATGCTGAGGATACCATGAACCAAACATATGAGCAACAACAAGGTATTGGAGAGAAAGGAAATGAAAAAGTAATTTGTACCTAACATCAGGAAAAGACAGCTGAAGTTTCTAGGGTATGTAATGAGAAAAGAGGGTTTGGAGAATCTGATACTCCCAGAGTAGAAATTGAAAGAGACGGAAATAACAACACATGACATTCTTGGTCATTTTGAGCAAATGATTGTCAGAGTTGGGTTTGGGAGGAGTAACTAATCTTAAATTGATGTGCAAGTAAACATTACAGATGATCATATATATATATATATATATATTTTCTAAACACATGCTGTTAAATATAAGAGACAATGAATGTCTCTGTTTAATCATGAGCCATTCTAAATGTCTTATTTTGGCTTTAATTTCAGTTGAAAATAAAGGAAATTGTGTTAAGTGCTACAAGAAATAGGGAAATGTGGAAGGCCTTGATCTCCTACATCCTGAAGGGACAGGGTACATAGAAGAAGAAAGTAACTTCAGTGTTTTTTTTACACATATTTTCATGATAATTGTTCTGATGAAATTTCCTCACAAGTACCTCTTTTTATTTATCTTATTAGTATTCTTCCTAGCCTCTGTTCTACCATAGATAGCAAAATGAAAACAATCTCCTTGATGCAGTAAATAATAATGACACTCCACAACTTCCTATCCATTGTAGCTCTAAGCAATGTTTGTCTAATTAGTATTTTTGCCAGGCTCTGTTCTATTATAGACAAATGAACACAATCTACTTGGCTCTCCAAATAAGTTATATGAAGGTACATTCTGAGAAATAACTGCAAGTCAAACCTAGAACTGTCTTGAAAGTTCTTTCTGTCACCAAAATTTTGGTTGAGAATCCACCAAAATTTCTCTGCCAGTCTTTATGCATGTCTTCATCAATTTCTTTTTCTGTAATATTTTTAACTGTTAATTAACTTGTCTCTAATGTTAATATTTTATTTTTTTATTTTTATGTAATTTTTTGTCCTGATCCTTGCTTTGGGGCAAATATATATATATATATATATATATATATATATATTAGTGTATTGAGGCAGCAAGTAATTCTCTAAGCATATGCTGTTAAATATAAGAGACAATGAATGTCTATTATGTTTAATCATGAGCCGTTCTAAACGTCTTATTTTGGCTTTAATTTCAGTTGAAAATAAAGACAAAAATTCTCCAACATTTGAATAATTATTTATTGATTTTCTTCTAAGCTTTCTACATGGTTTTGTTGTCATTTCGCGCTATCACGTGGTGTGACATCATAAAAGCGCATCGCAAATTTAAGAACTGCGTTTATTATTTTTGGTAACTATTGCCGTAGCCAAGCAGAGTTTTATGTCAACACAAAATAAAATCGTCAGTGATGGTGGATGTTATAATATTTCAGTTTAAACAACCTCTCTGAAGATGACTCATGTGAGCCGAAAGCTTAGAAGAAAATCAATAAATAATTATCCAAATGTTGGAGAATTTTTGTCTTTATTTTCAACTGAAATTAAAGCCAAAATAAGACATTTAGAATGGCTCATGATTAAACAGAGACATTCATTGTCTCTTATATTTAACAGCATGTGTTTAGAAAAAAAAAAAATATATATATATATATATATATGAGCATCTGTAATGTTTACTTGCACATCAATTTAAGATTAATTTTTGATCACATTATAGCACATAAATTTTTGTTTGTTGTGGTAAACTAACTAGGAGCCGATATTGATGCTTTTCAAAGAGGAAATCTTAGGCAAATTTAAATGGAAATTCACAAAAAAAAAGGAAAAAATGTAAAAATGACAAAATAAAAAAGGATTATCAAATACTCCCCACAGCACACACACACACACACACACACACACACACACACTAGTAAGATAGTTCCTTGACAGTTTATGGTGGAAGTCTATCATTTATGTAAGGGCCCAGGAATAATTTTCTGCCAAAAATGTAGGTTTTAGATGTCCAAAAGAGAAATAGTTTTTTTCCAAAAATTACGGTCATTTTTATTTTTTAATTACAATATTACTAAAGGTGCTAATAAAAGCAACTGTTCTTCAGTCACCTTTTGATTGTTAGATCATTTTTGGTGAAAGAGGCAGAGTAAACTAAGGCCATTGTCAAGGCAATAGAAATATTGACATTTGCCTTTGACTTATCAGGTTTGCTTCCCAAAAATACAATTAATTTACCAGATATGCCTCCCAAGAACACAATTGATTGATATCAGATATGTCTCCCAATATCACAATTGGCTTGTCAGCTATGCCTCCAAATAACACAATTGACTTATCGTGGATATCTCCTAATAAGACAATTGGTTTATCAGGTATATCTCCCAATAACATAATTGACCTATCAGATAAGCTTCTAAATAACGCAGTTTATTGACTTATCAGGTGTGCCTCTTAATAACACAATTGACTTATTAGGTGTGCCTCTTAATGAGACGATTGACTCATCAGGTGTGCCTCTTAATGAGACGATTGACTCATCAGGTGTGCCTCTTAATGAGACGATTGACTCATCAGGTGTGCCTCTTAATGAGACGATTGACTCATCAGGTGTGCCTCTTAATGAGACGATTGACTCATCAGGTGTGCCTCTTAATGAGACGATTGACTCATCAGGTGTGCCTCTTAATGAGACGATTGACTCATCAGGTGTGCCTCTTAATGAGACGATTGACTCATCAGGTGTGCCTCTTAATGAGACGATTGACTTACCAGTATGCTTCCCAAAAACACAATCAATTACAAGATCTTGCAGATTCTATACAAGGTAACTCTGTTGCCAAGAGTAGATTATCCAGGATGTTTGCAATAGAAACAGTTCTACAATGTGGTTTTCATAGAGTTTACGAGTATACACACATATGAGAAATTGTAGAACCTCTTGTTAGTTGCAGTGCTTACCCAGAAAATGAGTATTCAGTTTTTCCTCTCCCTTGTAAATAAAGATTCTCTTTCAAAGATCCTAATAATAAGAGCCTTACAGCAGCTCTCTTCTCTGATCGAGCTCTAACAGCTCAGTGAGGAAAAAACTTATAACTTTCAGTACTTCAAACTAGTCTTGTTTCATCATCACTAATAAGACCTTTTTTTCAGTCATGATGAATGATTACACACTATTAATTGAATGTCTATTGGGTCTCAAGTTCATTCCAGACATCAAGTGGAACATATATATACGATCCATTACCAAATATGTTGCAAAAATGTTGAGCACATTCTATCACCTACAAAATCATTGATGCCATATCTGTGCTGGAGTTGATCAATCCTCACTTTTTAAACTTGATAGAATTCAAAATTGTTTACTCTGTCTTGTGTGCATTGAATTATTCCTTACTCTGCGGGTCACAGGATGATTGCGATTTCCATGGCAAATATAAAGATGAACTATTCTTTATTTCCACTGGTTCAGACCTTTATAATTCAGGCATGCTCTGTTAATTCCTAGGAGTTTAATCAACCTCATTTCCACTCAATAGTAATGGCTCTTGAAACCAGCAAGTGACTCGCAAAGCTTATTGCAACAAAATTTGTTCTGTAGAACTCAACCTTTTATCCAAGATGTCGAACAGTCAGTCAGGTGGATGCTGCACTAAATTCTACATGCTTCACCTTTTCTAGCCAGGGATCAGTCATTCTCTCTCCACTTTACCATCATAATTTTCACTTCTAACCACCACCTCTTTCATTCATATCATGCAACACATTAATCATAATCATTTTATCATCACTAACCACCTGCTTTGTGCAGAAATCAAATAAGTTACCTTCTAACATGGCTGCCTTCTTTTTTTCTACCTCATTTATAGGAGAGTATCTAATGCAGCAGGTGGGTTAGTCCACTTGACTATAATGGACCTGCCCAACACATTTGTGTGAGTGGATTCTATTCATTCATATATATCTTTCCATTAGATCACTCAAGAGCTTTCATTTGGACTGACTACACTAATCTACTTGTGTGCCAAGTCACCCGCTATTAACTAATATTCAACATGGCGCTGCAAACAGGATGTGATGATTGGCAAGGACTTACCAAAATTGGTATCTCAGTTGACTCTGCCAGTACTTATGCTGATACTTTTGTGAAAGAAAACATCCCCAAAGATAGTCTTTCTATGATAGACGAGGAAATCCTCAAAGAGTTGGGTCTTTCATTTGGACTGACTACACCAATCTACTTGTATGCAAAATCACTTGCTAGTAACCAATATCCAACACTTTGTGTGTCTCTTGAGCCTTGTATCAGTAGAATAAATAATTAGTAAATACTCAAATTTGAAATACTTTAGTGTTTGAATCATTTATATATATATATATCTAAATCTAAATCTAAACTTACTTATAAATGGAACTTTGTCTCTGTGTGTCCATTACCTATAGACTCCAAAATGGCTGAACTGATTTTCTTGAAAATTTACACAGTTGTACTATAAGCGTCTGCAAGTGTTCTTAGCTAGGTTTTGTGTTGAGGTACCCCTGATGAGGGTGCAATCCAACTGTTATAATAATAAATAAGAAAATGGAACATGCCTGAATGAATGTCTGAGTTAGCAACAACTTGCCTCTCAGTACAGAAAATAAGTGGAATGCTCTTGCTAGGTACACCTGCTTTGAATATCTAGATATATTTAGATAAACAAAAATGACTAAAAGAATGAAAATATTTTAGTCCATTATTTTATCAACTAAACTGTGTGATATTTTTGGCTTTGTAAATAATAGATGAAAAAAAAAATTCCAACTTTGAATTATTGAGTTGCTCTCATGAGAAAATAGGACTCATGTCTGATGAAATGTCTAAAAACATTGCTCAAGAAATGAAAATCATAAAAATAACCAAGAATTGTCTTAATTACTTAAGTTCTTTTGATGAATAATGTATTGCCAAAGTCTCATTCTTCAAGATCATCTTCAAAGTAATTTCATGGAATTTTATTTTCTTTCAATCAGTTACAAAAAAAAAAAAGATTTACAAAAAAACACTTTCCAGATGTTTTTGTGAAATCTTTTTTTAAAATGATTTTGTCAACAAGGATTTGAATTGAATATATTAAGAATCATTTAGAATTACTGCATCAGTCAGGAATATATATATATATCTCTCTCTCATATATATATATATTTATAGATGTGTGTGTGTATAAAAATGTTTGCATAGAGGAAAATCAGTCAAAAGACAATGAGAAAAAAGACAGGAGGAAAAATTATCTTAGCCAACACATTTCATCTTCTGAGGGACTTTATCAAGGCAAAATCATTTACTTTGATAAAGTCTCTCAGAGGATGAAACATGCCAACTAAGATGAGTTTTCCCTTTGTCTTTTTTCATAAGTTTAATTGAATATGAAAGACAAGAAAAATTGAATGTCATTTTTATTTAATTTTTCCTGAATCCTTACATTTTTCTGTTTGCTGGGATATGGCAGTACAAAGATTGTCCATATCCATTCTCCCAAGTACTTTTGACCACTACTATAGTCATTTTTTTTTAATGCTGTTTAAATAGTAGTTGCATTTATTTTGAACTTTGCTGGAATTTGTGTTCCTTTCTATTTTTAAACATCTTTCAACACATCATTTCAACTACTAAATACAATACAGACAATTTTTGCACTCCCTTACTTTCACAAAATGATAAAATGCAAGAATGTCAGAAAAACTAAATAAAACATTGTTGTGGTCCTGTTTAAGGGATCACAATTATCAGGTGAAAGAGTCCTGTGTTCATTGTGAGCAGTTAAACTACAAGTGTACTCCTCGGTATTTATCAACCTTCCCACGCAAGGCTAGATGTGTCACAAGGTCTTTTTATTGTGGATCTTCCCGGCCATATAGTCAGGCCAAAAATATCTGTCTATTTTTGCCCAGTCATGATTCTACCCTTCGGCGGAACCACGACTGGGTTAGCGCACTCTGCTCAGAAGCAGAGAGTGCTCTCTACCCGAAAGCAGAGAGCTAACAGTGTCATAGTCGTAGTAGCAGAGGCAAATGCCAACTGCTCTTTACAACGGGATTTACCAATTTATTGTGGGTCTTCCTGGCCATATAGCCAGGCCAAAAATATCAGATTATTAAAGCATCATTCATATTTTTCTGCAATATTCTCACCCATGTTCTTTCCATCCAAAGAACACATTAGGCATGCTCTACTCTGTGAGTTTCACGACGTCTTCAGATACCATTTTTGGGTAGGCTTGTCACAGGTGATGAGAAGTGGATTCTCTACCATAACGTTAAATGTTGGCAATCGTGGATAAATCAAGGAGAAAGACCAGTGCAGTTCAGCTTGATATTTATCTGTCATCCTATGAGGTCTTTAGACATTAAAAAATAATTAAATCAATGTGAGTGCTTTCTATAAATAAAGTTTAAATACCCAATCATCTTAAATATTTAAAAGATATTTTCTGAAATCTGTTTTATTGAATTTTAAATATTTTTGGCTTTAAATTTACTATAGTTATTGCTTTTATTTTCTGATATGTTCAACCATATAATAAAAAAAGGCATATTCATTCTTATAAAATAAAAAATACTAAATTTGTTATAAAATATTGGTGAATGATGATTTGTAAATATATCAGGTCAGTGCAAAAGTTTTTGCCGCTTTGTAAAAGGGACATTTTAAATCATTGTAATTTATTTTATGCATATTGTTATTACTTAAACATATTGCCATGATTAATTTATAACTTTTTCTTTCAGATTATTAAAGCATTATTCATATTTTCTGCAATATTCTCACCCATGTTCTCTAGAAAACCTGCAACGTGTTTCTTGTTGCGAATCTTTGCTTTCATGAAACATTCAGACACCATTTTTGGGTAAGCTTGTCACAAGTGATGAGAAATGCCATCTTGTCCCATCCTGCATATATCTCCTGACTTAGCTTCCTTGAATTATCACTTATTTCGAGGATTACAAAGCCATTTAGATGGCCTTAGGTTAACATCACGGGAGAAAATTGAACATGGGTTAGATTCATATTTCCCATCAAAACCCAAAGAATTTTACAAGCAAGGCATTCATAAGCTCGTTAACAGATGGAATCAAGTTATAGAGAGCGAAGGTTGTTATTGTTATGAATAAAGCTTTTCAAAAACACTGTTTTCATTTTTAAGATGAAATTTTAATCGGCAAAAACTTTTGCGCCAACCTGATACATCTAAAAACAATCATCTATTGCTTTATTATACATGACACATATCTAACCAATGAAATCAAACCTCAATCAAAAATAT
This sequence comes from Ascarosepion bandense, assembly GCA_037127315.1. NCBI lineage: Eukaryota > Metazoa > Mollusca > Cephalopoda > Sepiida > Sepiidae > Ascarosepion > Ascarosepion bandense. The sequence continues at coordinate 2,370,052 of JBBBDQ010001538.1, forward strand.
TTTAAATCATTGACTTATCAACAAGTCTCTAAAGAAGCTTAATAAAGTGAAACATGTTAGATTAGACACTTTTTCAATTTATTCTTTACTTATTCTATTCATCTTGTCAGATTTCAATCCATATATTCTACTTAATATATATGGCAGTGAATGGTAGGCCATCTCCTCACAGATGAAGAAGAGACTTGGTGCACTCAAAATGGGATTCTACAGAAGGATGTTGAAGATACCTTGAATTAAAAATGTGAGCAATGAAGATGTCTTAGAAAAATAGAACAAAAAGGACATATTTAGCGTTAGAAAGAGATAGTTAAAATATGTGAATTTCAGGTGAAAATAGAGATGAAAGTTCTCCAATATTTGGATAATTTTTTATTAAGTTGGTTCTAAGCTTTCGAATTGGAGTGGGAGAATTTTGGTTTTATTTTTTTATTTTTTTTGGTTTTTATTTTTATTTTTCTTTCTCTCTATATAAAAATATATGATTTTCTCTCTCTATCTATCTATCAATATATATATGTATATGATTTTCTTTCTCTCTCTATATATATATAAATATATGATTTTCTCTCTCTCTCTCTATCTATTTATCAATATATATATATATATATATATATATGATTTTCTTTATCTCTATATATAAATATGATTTTCTCTCTCTCTCTATCAATATATATATACATACATATATATATATATATATTTTATTTTCTTTCTATCTATATATATATAAATATATGATTTTCTCTCTCTGTCTCTCTCTCTAACTATATATATGTATATGATTTTCTTTCTTTCTCTCTTTATATATAAATATATGATTTTCTTTCTATCTATATATATATAAATATATGATTTTCTCTCTCTGTCTCTCTCTCTAACTATATATATGTATATGATTTTCTTTCTTTCTCTCTTTATATATAAATATATGATTTTCTCTCTATCTAACTATCTATCAATATATATATATATATATATATATATATATATAATTTGCATATCTGTTCTTTCTTTTTTTAGGAAGTCCCAAGATATTTACATGATCCATTTCTTGCTAAATGGAAAGTTTGTCCTCTGCCATGGTTGCCATAATCTTTCTTGATCAGAAACTTGTTAGCGAAAACAAGCGGTTTTACTATCTACCTTAATGCCACGAAGCCGTTAACTCTTTATATGATAGATTCACTATAATTTGCCAGCTTGCTAATACTATAATTCCTTCCTTTTGTGTCTCATGACTATAAGAGTAATCGACACAACTCATAAAGCATCTTAGATTCGTATATATTATAATAAAAATAATAAGAAGAAGAATCTCCATCACTTGTTTCCTTTTATGATCCTAATCTACTTTTAACTGACTTATTTACTTATCTGTGCCATTAATATTTAGTCCGATGAGTCTTTCTTATCTCGTTTTATTTCTGTAGTGCGAGATCACTGGAAATTCTCAACACCTTTCCATTGTTTTTAATTCCGCCTTTTCTTCTAAGTTCAACTCATCTGTTATTTTCCACTGAACTGATGCTCGAGTCAGGCATTTTATATCATCCCATAGGCTGTAAAATATTGAGATTTTTCTTGTTAAGCATCTTTTAGAATATTATGTCGGTGGTGTGTGTGAGTGAGAAGGGTGTGGTCGAAAAGATATATGAATCTCAGTTTTCTCATAACAGGAGATAAAAAAAGAAATCTCCGCTGTTAAGAATAAATGTACACCTCTCAGGCCTCGTTAATCAATTGAACAGATTTTTGGATATTTGTGAAATAAAGCCAAATAAACAAAATAAAAAAGAGGATAAATTGGGACCTCAAGGTTGTATGGAACCAAATCAGAAATAATTTCATATTTGATCTAAAAATAGTGAATTAGCTATTATTACTATTTGGTTATTTTGAGTGCTTCTTCTTCTCTGTGCCCTGTCCCTTCAGGACGTAGGCGATCATGACTTTTCACGTCTTCCTATCCCTGGTGGCTTTTAGCACACCTTCTCCTGTTACACCATACAACCCTCGTTCCATCATCCACCTAATTAAGTCCTTCAAATATGTTATCCGTTGCTTTCCCTTGTCTCTTTTTCCCTCTATCTGGCCTGTTAATATCAGATTCTCCAAGCCCTCTTTCCTCATTGCATGTCCCAGGAACTTCAGCTGTCCCTTCCTGAGTTTTTATCTAAAAATTTGTCCATCTTATTTTACTGTTCTTTTTTTTTTTAATGTATGGTAGTGATAATATAAACAGGGAAGATTCATTGACTACTACTTCTTCTTCTATGTGCCCTGTCCCTTCAGGACGTAGGCGATCATGGTTCTCCATGTCTCCCTATCCCTTGTGGCTCTTAGTATGTTTGAGCCTGTTGCTCATGGCAACACCTGTTCCGTCATCCACCTGATCAGACCCTGCAAATATGTTATCCGCTGCCTTCCTCTGTCTCTCCTTCCTTCTATCTGACCAGTCAGTATCAGATTCTCCAGGCTCTCTTTCCTCATTGCATGTCCCAGGAACTTCAGTTGTCTCTTCCTGATGCTCAGCATCAATTTCCTTTTTGTTGCCATTCTTTCTAACACTTCGTCGTTGCTTGTATGCTCAGTCCATGATATCCGTAGCATCCTTCTGTAGAACCACATTTCGGCCGCTTCCAGTTTTGTCCTCATTTTCGATGATCTTGTCCAGCATTCACTGTCGTATTGAAGAACTGATATCACATAGCAATCTAGCACTCTTTTCTTCATTTCTATTGAGATTTTCCTGTGTGTTAGTATTTTGCTCATCTTCTGGAACGCGTCCATTGCCATGCCAATTCGCTTTCAGATCTCCGTGTCGCACTTTCCATCTCCTGTTAGAACACTTCCTAGGTACTTAAATTCTTGGACTTGCTTGATTATGTTATCCCCCACCTGTATTTGGCATTTTGTGTTGTATCTTTTGCTGATGACCATGCACTCAGTTTTCTTAAAGTTTATTTGTAGTCCCTTCTTGTCACTCTCCACTGCTACTTTCTGTATGAGGTCTTGTAGTTTCCTTTCCGTGTCCGCAATCAGCACTGTATCATCCGCATACCTTATGTTGTTCAGGTTGTGGCCTCCAATAACAAATTCTGGCGTGTCATCTAGGGTCCTCAAAATATTCTCGCTGTATAGGTTGAACAAATCTGGTGAAAAGACACATCCTTGTCTTATGCCTTTTTCTATCTTTGTATATCTACTGAGATCGTTACCTGTCCGTATGCAGGCCATTTGCTGCCAGTAGAGATTCTTGATTATTCTTATGTCTTTCCCAAAAATGTCGAGGCTGCCTAGCATCTCCATCAATTCTTTGTGTCGTATTTTGTTGAATGCTTTCGCATAGTCAATGAAGCATAGGTACAAGTCTTTCTTCATTTGTAATGCCCTTTCAGAGAGCACCCTAATCATGAATATGGCGTTTCTTGTTCTAGAGTTTTTGACAAACCCGCACAGTTCCTGCCCTCTCTCTGGCCTGATTCTGCTTCTCGCTCTATTCATCAGGATTCTGACAATCAGTTTTGTAATGTGACACATTAAGCTGATAGTTCTGTGTAGTTCGCACTCGTTTGCACCAGGTTTCTTCGGCAGCGCTATAAATATCGATTTACATAGGTCATCTGGGATTATTCCGCTGCTATAAATTTCATTTATTATGTCGGTAATCTTTTCTATGCCATATTCTTCTAAGGCTGTCAGCAGCTCTATCACTATGCTATCTGGACCAGGTGCTTTGTTTCTGTTCATTTTGGCCATTGCAGCTTCCACTTCGGATTTCAGTATTTCCGGTTCATCCATCTCCTTGTGTATTCTCGGTTGTTCTCTCTTGTTGCAAAAGAGATCCTTTATATATTCTTCCCATCGCTGGAGTATTTCCTCTTTCTCTAATATGATTGTTCCTTCTTTGGATTTTATGCATCCTGTTGAGGAGTAGGTTTTTTGTCCTGTCAGTTCTCTTATCTCTTTATGCATTTCTGCTTTGTTGTTCCTGCTCAGTCTCTCTACTTCTGCACATTTGTTGTTGAGCCATTCCTCTTTGACTTGTCTGCATTTGTTCCTTATCTCCCTGTGAAGTTTTTTGTACTCTGCTCCGTGCCTTGGTGTTATTTTTTGTCTCCTTTGCATCATGTGGAGGATCTCTTCGGTCATCCACTCATTTTTACTTCTGCGTCTGATTTTCTTTGGGGCTATGTTGTTCACTGAGGTCACCATCGCTTCTTTTAGTGAATCCCATTTTGAGTACCCTTTTCCAATTTGTTCTTCATATTTGTTCCTCACGCTGTTATTGTATTCTCTCTGCAGGGTGAGATCATCCTCTAGCATGTCATATTGCAGCCTTGGTGATGTGCTGGGCTTCTTCAGTCTTTGGAGTTTCACTTTTAGTTTGCAGATGACTGGGACGTGGTCACTTCCGCAGTCGGCACCTGGGTATGTTTTGCATTGGACTACTGCGTTTCTGAATCTCTTGTTTATAGTTATATAATCTATTTGGTTCTTTGTGTCGCCTCCTGGACTTCTCCATGTCCATAAACGTCATGGGTGTTCTTGGAACCAGGTGTTAGTAATAACCTGGTCATTGGCTGAGCACCATTGGATCCATTTTTCTCCTCTTTCGTTGCGCTCTCCTAGTCCGAAGTTGCTGTTCATGTCTCCTTCTCTATCTTTACCTACCTTTGCATTAAAGTCCCCCATTATTATCCTAATTTCTTGGCTTTTGCACTGAGCCTTGGCATTGTCCAGTATTGAATAGAAAGATTCTATTTCGTCCTCCGAGCTTTGAGTTGTCAGCGCATAAACTACTATAATAGCTATATTGAATGGCCTTCCCTGCAGTTTAACCAAGAGGTCTCTCTCTGACAGTTGCCAGTATCCAAGTACACATCTCTTCACTTGTTTAGTATTAAAGTGACCCCTTTTTCGTTTTTTTTACCTCCTGCATATATTATCCTGTGGGTGTCGCTACTGAGATCTCCGTTATTAAGCCATCTTGTTTCACATATGCCTAGGATGTTGATATTCAGTCTGTTCATCTCCTGTTTGACATTCTCTAGACATCCACAGTTGAGTGTCCTGACATTCCATGTTCCTATGGTGAGTTTGTCTTTGATGCGCATAGTTGCAGGGTAACGGTCCAGAGACACCTGTTGCTCATGTCGTTCTTTCCTTGGCGAGGGACGAATTTTGGAGTAAAATGTCCCCTTTACGCCGTTGGTGCTAACAGTTGCCGGATGACTGTCAGGTGGCACATGTTGCCCATGCTGGTCCTTACCGAGTGAGGAGTTGCTTCCTTGGGAAGTAACCCCCTTCACGCCGTTGGCTTTAATATATTTGTTGTAACTATCCATGATTGAGCGGGGGTAGATAGTGGAGTGGTATTCCATTGCCTTCTCCACGATGGTTTATTGAGACATCACCTCTAGTTAGCTGGCCATTGACTCTTTGAGAGTTCTTCCGCCCTTTGTAGGTTTATATTCTTTGGACCTACAGGGATGCTAATGTCCCAATTATATATACATATATATATAATTGATGTAAAAAAATAAAATAAAAAAATAAGGAAAAAAAATTACTAAGTTTTAACTTAGTAAAACTCAAAACGGCCTTTAGACTGCCGAAAAATTTAGTATATTTTTAGTAACCAAAGTAAATGATTAAAAGAAAACAGATACAAACTAGTCTAAATTGTAAGAACCTGGCAGCTCGAGACAAAAAAAAAAACAAAATAAAGTCACTCTGAAAGGAAATATATGTAATAAAATATACACAGCATGAATTAATCGAACATTTTCTTTAACTAATCTAAATTATAAGAACCTGTCAGCAGTAGTTACGATCAGCATACGTTAACAGTAATCACAAGAAAGAAGTTGCATTTTCGACATTTTTGCAGAGTCATCTTTTGGCTGTTTTTGGTTATTCTATCAAATTCATACTGATACGGTGCTGGTAGGAACACGTGTGGTTTTTTTTTTTGGGGGGGGGGGCAACAAGGATGGTAGGAGAGAAAGGACGCTAACTTTTTTTTTAGACTTAGAGAAGGGAGAGAGAAAAAAGTTCATTTTAAATTCAATGTAATCCTATTTTTATGGCAGCTAGAGACAAACAAAAAAATACAAAATAAAGTCACTCTGAAAGAAAATATATGTAATAAGATATACACAGCATGAATTAATCGAACATTTTCTTTAACTAATCTAAATTATAAGAACCTGTCAGCAGTAGTTACGATCAGCATATGTTACCAGTAGTCACAAGAAAGAAGTTGCATTTTCGACATTTTTGCAGAGTCATCTTTTGACTGTCCTTGGTTCTCTTTTACACACACTTGAAATTTCTAAAATCTTTCCCTTAAAGCACTTTTTTAAGAAAATAGGTTTAAGTTCTTCTGTGTGCCTTGTTCTTTTAGGATGTAGGGGATCATGGCCTTCCACGTCTCTCTGTCCCTGGTGACTCTTAGCATGCTTTCTCCCGTTACACCATGCAACCCCTGTTCTGCCATACATTTGCTCAAGCCAGTCAAGTACATTAGATGCTATTTTCTCCTGTGTCTCCTCTCCATCTATCTGGCCTGTCAGTATCAGGTTCTCCAAGCCCTCCTTCCTCATTGCATGTTCCATGAACTTCAGCTGTCTCTTCCTGATTCTCAGTATTAATTTCCTTTTCATTTCTATTCCTTCCAAACTCTCATCATTGCTCACAGGCTTGGTCCATGATATCCGCAGTATCCTTTTGTAGAACCACATTTCAGTTGCTTCAAGTTTTCCCTTCATCTCAAGTTCATTTGCTGTTCTTGATCGTTCCATTACAGATGGGGGTTTCTTTCCTAACCATTTAGTTAAGGTTCAGTTGTATATGAATATTTCGATTATCTCATTATTTTCTCTTTGAGTTACATGTGCTATCCATTTTAGTTGTTACTGTTGAAAGTCCTCAAATGATGTGGCTTCTTTTATTTAGTAAAGTTTTTTTTATGATTGTGTAGCGCCAGTCCACCATGTTCAAAGAAGGATTGATTTTTGCCAAGATTCACAGGCTTCACTTACTGAAAGGCATTTTTATCATTGATCTTATTGGCTGTATGGAGCTGACAGTTTAGATATTTGTTTTTCTGTAGCGTCAGTCCACAATGTTCAAAGACGGATGGTGTTTGCCAAGACTCACAGGATTCACTCACCCAAAACCATTTTTAATCATTGATCTTAGAAAGTAGTTGTATCGAGCTGACAGTTTAGATATTTGTAATTTTGTAGTGTCAGTCTACAATGTTCAAAGAGGGATGGTGTTTGCCAAGACCCACAGGTTTCATTCACTCAAAGTCATTTTTAATAATTGAGCTTAGAATGTGGTTGGAAATGGCTGACAGTTTAGATATTTCTGAATGAGTTTTGGGCCATGTATATTTGCAAATATGTGCATGTGTTTCAGTGGATATTTGCTTGGAAAAAGAAATCAATGCGCTAACTTGAAATTCTAGTGGAATTATTTTGCATTTATTTACATGCAGATACCCTTGGGAAATGTATTAATATACCTCTTTTAACTTCAACTATAGGCTGAATAACAAGACAGATTGGGTTCTATACCCTTGCTTATGAACCAGTTTACTGCAGAAAGAAATGGCAACTAATGTGTGAAAATCTTCTGCCTAGTCAGTCATGGATTGAAAAAGATGAGATCACCCAAGCGCGTATCACACATGGCAATTGATACAGGAAAATATTTATTTAATAAGAAAATAATGAATCAACAGAAATAAAAAAGGGGCTAAAATAGATGTTAAAAATCAGGTAGTATTTGTGTATCTTTATTTACACGATTCAAGGTGAATATTTAAATTCTTCACTATAGAATCCTTATCATTCTCTAATAGGGAACAGTCTATAAAATACTATATTATTATTCTTAAGTGTTGTGACCCTTTAATTTAATTTTGGGCAATAATGGCTCATCACAGCTTCCACTAGGCCATGTGTTGTTAAGAACAACTGAATTTTGAGATTTATAAACCTAATGTTCAGTCACCGTTTTTTACCAGAATTCATATTGCAATTTTTTGAGGTTAATGGTTTTCTCTCGTATTTTTGTATATAGACATTGGTTAGTTCCTGTGACTTGACCCAAAAAGTTGAATTCAATACCAGGCTACAACAGTGTTTAACAAATATCTGACAGGGTTAGAGGGAGATAACTCATGACTATCATAAGAGGCACTACTGTGCAAGGAATGAAGATCATATACCTAAGTGATTGTAATAAAGGGTTTGGTTTAAAATTCCTAGCACCTGAAGAAGGCCGGAGAATACAACAGCCAAAACGTCATACAAATGGCAACAAAGATGAGGACAATAGTCCGAATAATGCAAAACTACTTTAACTGCCCCTTTCTGATTCTAATTTTAAACGGACTTTCTGCTTCCATTTTTTTAAAAACTTTTTTGTTACTCAAATGTTAGATTCATGGAATTATCACACTCCATCAGTTGAACCGCTTTCATGCTGATCTCAAGTTTGAAGAGATTGTCCAACATTCACTATCATATAAAAAAATTGGTATTGCATAATATTTCAGCACTCTTTTCTTTATTTCTAATTAATTTTCCTGTTTCTTAATAATTTGTTTAGCTTTTGAAAGGCATTATTTACTGTTCTATCATGCCTCCAAATTTTTACATTTTCAATCTTCTGTTAGAACACTTCCTAGATAGTTAAAGTTTTGTTATTTGATTTGTGGTACTCAATTTAGACATTTTCATGGCTTCTGCTTTGATGAACTTAAGTCATTGGTGCACCTGCCACATGAGTTTACTCGTGCAACTAGACTGACAACTGGGTCCCACCCATTCACAGTTACATCAACCAAATACAGTTGATAATTCTACTCCAGCGGCTTCTTTTCTCACACTTCTCACCTGTGGAACTCTCTTCAATATTCTTGCTTTCCTGATGGCTACAACCTCTAGGAATTGAAATGCAATGTCAATACCCATCTCTTAACCACTTGACTCCAGTTCTTTCTTCATCACCCTGTATATCTTTTCCTTTCTCTCTATCTTTGCAACTGTCATCATACCTGTATTCCCATCCTTCTCTTGCTCCCTTCTCTGACACCCGCTTGTAGCTGGTTTGTCTTTCTTTTTACTCTCCTCCTATCTAACCTTTTTCTCTTATGTAGCCCTCTACACATCAGTGGCATTACCACCTTGCTTAGGATGAAATGATTAAAAAAATAATTCCTCTTGCTGATAATTATAAATTGTCTTCTTAAAATTAATGCTTACTCGTTTCTTCTCACTCTCCTTTACTATCTTTTGTGAGAGTTTCTGCATTTTCAACATAGTGTCATCTGCATACTTCAGCTTAAAAATTCTTATCAACATATTGATCTCTGCACAAGTTCACAAATGATTCCATCAAAATCATGCCGTACATTTAGTTTAATCCCTGTTAAAATTTTCCCAAACTTTTATACCGAATCATTTATGCTAATCCTATTCACTCTAACAGAAATTATTGCATGAATATCATTCCTTCTGTTCTTTTAAAAATAAAACAGCAGGTCACATTTGAACTAATGAATTTGAAACAAACTTTGTCCAGAAAGATTTTTGATTGAAAATTCCTATTAGACGTTTGGAAGAAAAATTTTAAAAAAATCACATGTAATTTTATAAATCGTAACTAAATTGAAAGATATAATTATTTGTAAATGTATGCACTCTTTTATCAAGAGCTATATTTGGGCTCACATTTCATGTCAAATATTCCAACCAATAAGTCGCCAGTTTTATTGAATGGGGGGGAAAAAGACTGAACAATAAAAAAAAGACGGAAAATTAATCGGAGTTAATAAATTACATATGATAGCTTAATTTTCCTTTCAAAATTATTATAACAAATTTAATTTAGGATTTGATTCCAATTTTCTTCTTATACAGCAGTGGCA
>JBBBDQ010001538.1:2385000-2507500 GCA_037127315.1 Ascarosepion bandense
TATTGTTATCATCTCGAAATAGATGTTTTTATAGACATAACATTTCAACCAAGTATCCTCTGGTCATCATCAGGTTTCTTTTAGATTGGCTGATGTAAATTATCTGTTGATTATTGGGATATATCATGTGATCTCAGTTATTGTTCATTCCTGTCTGATTTGTACATCATTACAAGATCCAAAGAATGAACTATATGATAGTAACAAATGTATAATCAACTATTACAGCCACTATGATACCATCTCAAAGAAGATTAGTGGTGTATTTTTGGAGCTTTATATATTCAGTATCATGGTTTTGACAACTGGTTATGACATTGGGTTTGTACCACTTTTTCATAATTTTAATGTTTATTTCAATGAGTAATTTTCAATATCTTTGTATTTTTTCTAATTGTTGCTCTTACCTTGAATGATATAGATGCTATTATATGCATAAAGTTTTGACCAACTACTCTCTGGTTATTATCAGGTGTCCATTGATTGGCTGATATAGATTATCTGTTAATCATTGTGTTATATCATGTGATATCAGTTAATGTTTGTTCCTGTTGGATTGGTGTGTCAATTACCAGGTTCTAGGATTGAACTCATGACCACTAGATAATAACATCAATATCAACCAAGATGAGAACAATAGTTCAAAATAATAGCAAGTTACTGAAATTATTAATCTCAGAAATAAATATTAAGATTTTTATATACATATTTTTTTAAACATTTCATCCCAAGGAAAGCAGGATTGCCACTGGTACACAATGGATTATTGGATTACAGTGGGAGAAAAAAACAAGGTACAGGTGTGTCAAAGAAAAGATAAGAGATGGATAGGATCCAGGTAGATAGAAAAGGGCAATTGACATTGCATTTAAACTTATGGAGATTATGTTTAACTAAAAAGCAAATAAACAGAAGGGAGTTTCATAGATGGGAAGTGTGAGAAAAAAAACTGTAAGAGTAAAAATACACCAGCATGCACTGCTGTCAAATCTGCAAAGAAGGTTTTCTTTTATTAATCAAAATAGGCCAGCATAGCCAGGCAACAATACTATAACAATGCAGCAGTGAAAGTGTTAAATGACTTAATTATTGCTTATTCATTTATTATATACTCTGATGAACATTCATCCAAAAAAATGTTGATTGAAACAGGAATATGTACTTTTCCAACAATTACATTTTTTTCTTTAATCATTTCACCCCCAGTAAAGCAGGATTGCCACTGGTGCACAGGGGATTACAGTGGGAGAAAAAAACGAGATACAGGGGTGTCAAAGAAAAGAAAAGAGATGGATAAGATCCAGGTAGATAGAAGATGGCAATTGACATTGCATTTAAACTTTTGGAGATTATAGTTAACAGGGAAGCAGGTAAATGGAAGGGATTTCCATAGATGGGAAGTGCGAAAAAATAAACTGTAAAAGAGGTGGTTACATTTAACCATTTTAATGGTAAAAAGGGTGGGACCTTGATGCAAATATACCAGCATGCACTGCTGTCAAATCTGCAAAGAAGGTTAATGATTAAATTCTGTCAAGAGGTTAATAAGCAATTTTGTAAAAGTGGCTAAATGCAGTTACATTTATGAAAGTAACAATAATTTGCTATTATTTTATAATTTTAATCAATTTGAATTTGATGTCTGCCAAATACAGACTCAACAATTTTGATCCCCTTTAAGACATTGCAAAATTTATTTCAAATAAGAGTGCAAACATTTTGTCACGAAGGATGATGAGAAAAAAGAACAGATTAGAAAATGAAAAGTCAAGAAAGATAAAAACTTAATGTTTGTGTCATAAACTAACTAGAACTTAGTACTATTTCCAAACCAGCATAAACATATAAAAATTAACACTATGATCTGCTTTATGAAATACTAGCAGTATATCCCAGCGTTGCTCAGCTGTAATGAAAGCTTTAAAACTAATCCATGGTCGTGGAGCTGAGATTCTTTGGACGTTGACACGAAAAACTAAAAAGCAATAGTTGTTTTCAGTTAAAGCGAAACTGTAGACTGAAAGAAAAAATGAATAGATGTAAGTCAAATTTTGATTTCCTGGTATCAATATGAAATAAATTTTTTTCGTCGCAAACTGAATTTTGAAGGCTAAATAAATCTTCTGAGTAAATGGTATCTAGACTAAATACTACAATTATACCTACTTAGAGCCAAACCCAAAGCAAAAACTAAAAGGGCTGAAAAAAATACAGACATACAGGCAGATAAACAGACACACACACACAAACATCTTGCCTTTTATATATATATATGCATTATCGATTTTCTGCACTATTGTAAGAACTGCAACCTTGAAACTTCTGAATATCCTTTTTTTATGTCTTTGTCTATGAGTGTATCAAATTTGATTAAATTTGGACCACTCCTTCTATAACCGGATTTTTTTCGATTTTCGATACTTATCGGGGGTACCTCAACACAAAACCTAGCTAAGAACGCTCACAGATGCTTATAGTACAACTGTGTAAATTCTCAAGAAAATTGGTTTAGCTGTTTTGGAGTCTATAGGTAATGGACGCACACAGACAAAGTTCCATTTATAAATAAGTTTAGATTTTTATTGTGTGTTGGGGGGTGTTGTTTAGCTTAATCTGTACTACTGAGTATTTGATCAAAACCAAAACAGTGATGCCCATGAGAAATTACCATCAGTATTTTATACGTATTTATTTCCAGTAAATGACAGTTTTCTTTTATTAATCAAAATAGGCCAGCATAGCCAGGCAACAATACTATAACAATGCAGCAGTGAAAGTGCTAAATGACTAAATTATTGCTTATTCATTTATTATATACTTTGACGAACATTTATCCAAAAAAAAGTTGATTGAAACAGGAATAAGTACTTTTCCAACAATTACATTTCACCCCCAGTAAAGCAGGATTGCCACTGGTGCACAGGGGATTACAATCGGAGAAAAAAAAAACCAAGATACAGGGGTGTTGAAGAAAAAATAAGAGATGGATAGGATCCAGGTAGATAGAAGACGGCAATTGACATTGCATTTAAACTTTTGGAGATTATAGTTACTAGAGAAGCAAGTAAATGGAAAGAAGTTCCACAGGCAGAAATTTAAAGAAAAAAATCTGTTAGAGTTACGTAAAATGATGGGACCTTTTTATGGTTACTAATCTGACAAGCTTCTTTGCTTACATGTGGTTGGGTCACCAGGGAAAGAAACTTGATAGATTAGTAGCCATGAAAACACCTGTAAAAAAGACAGAGGGAAGCCACGTCACATCATTGAGAAAGTGACCAAAGATGGGTTGGCAATTCAAGATTGATTACATCTGGATTTTGTCAAGAACCTAAAGATGAATATCGGAAGCACCTGACTAGATATGGCAACAGTATTCTATGCACTGGTGATTAGTAGATTAATAAATCTGTATCCAAACTTCCTAACAATAGATACGGCTATAGATTCTTTGGTGTAGTTGTTCTATTTGAGGTCAGCTGAGAGAGTTAGGCCAAGGAGGTGCAGTGTGTTTCTCTCTAGAAGACTAGCATCTTCCATTCTGGTAGATAGGAAAATGGTTAATGGAGAGCAGTTTCATTTTGTAGGCATTCAAATTTACAGGCTATTTTCTATTTCATTCAATCAGAGATTGAAGGTCCTTTTGAAGAGAAGCTGTCTTATTTTCACATCCAGTTTTTTTCTCATATAGAGCATAGATCTTTTCTTGGATTTAGGGGCTACCATTAAGGTATGACATTTATTTGATGGCTAGAGATCTCCTAAATATGTGAGCAATGCAAGGAGAATGATTTTGTGTATCTTGAGTTGCCAGGGATTCAATAAGTGTATAATTCCATCCTTTTCTTGACCAGACTGAGAGTATATATTACCACTGGTATTTTTGGCATGAGCACTTCATTTCCTCAATTTCTTTTTCTAGGTCTTTAGATTTAGAGAGTCTTTGTGTAGTTTTCAGCTAGGTGCTTGGTTCTGTAGGCACAGTTATATCAGTGTGCAGACAAGAAATCTTTAACAGCCTTCACTACAACATAAATTCTACTGGCCTTAATTTTCTGATCACTTTTGATTTGTATGTCTTCTGAATAGGTATCTTCATTGTTTTCTGTTAAAACTGATAGCTCATGCATATACTGATTTAATTTATTTTTTTAAAATCGTTTCACCCCAAGCAAGGCAGAACTGCCACTGATGTGGAGGGGGTTACAGAAGAAGTGAGTGATGATAAAGAGGAATAAGGTACAGGGAAGTCTCAGAATGAGTAAGAAAAGGATGAGAATACAGGCGTGAAGAAGGCTGCATGAGAGTAGAGTGGAAAGGAAAAAGAACATGATACAAGGGTTGTCAGGGAAAGGATATGAGTCAAGATTATAAAAGATGGCAATTGACTTTGTATTTATATTCTTGGAGATTCTAGCTGTCAAGGAAGCAAGTATACAGAAGAGAATTCCACAGGTGGAAAATGTAAGCAAAGAAGCTGATAGAGTACAAGTTGAGGTTACATTTGATTGGTTTCACTGTAGATAGGTGGGACCTAACTGCTAGTCTAGTAGCTCGAGGATCATGCAGTGGAGGCACCAGAGAACTAAGTTCATAAGAGCAGAAGTCGTAAAAGTATTTGTAGAAGTGACATAAAGATGCTACATTACGTCGGTGAGAAAGTGGCTGGAGTTGAACTACCAGGTCAGGATCATTTATATTGCAGTTTCTTTCTTGGATTTTGTCAAAAATTCCTAGCTTTTAGTATTTACATTGATACCAAATTATCAGTGGATATTCGTTCTAAATTTTTTGATGCATCTGTTTGATTTATTGAGAAGCAATGAATCAGGTACACTGAGGTGATAATGTTGAAAAATATTTTCTGTGTCAAATAAATGCTATTTTTTTATCATTAGCTTATAGACTTAGTGATTTACCTATCTATATCTAATGACAAGAGTGGATGAATGTTTAGAGATAAATCCTAACTATGATATCATGGAGGACATAAATATCTAGTCATCAGTATTAATGAAGGATCACTCATTATGAAAACTTGAAACTGACCAGATCATTAATAAGCTTCTCAGCATTTAATGTATACTTCATGAAAAGTTGGTACTTTTGAAACTCTGGCTATATATTCCAAGAAGAAAAGGCTTTAGCATTTACTGATTGCTCAAAGGAGGAAGCTGATAGAGTAGAAGTTCAGGTTACATTTGATTGGTTTCACTGTAAAAGGGTGGGACCTAACTGCTAGTCTAGTAGCTCGAGGATCATGCAGTGGAGGCACCAGAGAACTAAGTTCATAAGAGCAGAAGTCGTAAAAGTATTTGTAGAAGAGACATAGAGATGCCACATTACGTCGGTGAGAAAGTGGCTGGAGTTGAGCTACCAGGTCAGGATCATTTATATTGCAGTTTCTTTCTTGGATTTTGTTGAAAAATTCCTAGCTTTTAGTATTTACATTGATACCAAATTATCAGTGGATATTTGTTTTAATGAAAACTTGAAACTGACCAGATCATTAATAAGCTTCTCGGCATTTAATGTATACTTCATGAAAAGTTGGTACTTTTGAAACTCTGGCTATATATTCCAAGAAGAAAAGGTCTTTTGAGATAGAAAAAAATGTATAAAATTGGTATCTATTGATTCATACACATAAGAAAAAATTGCAATATAACTCAAGTAAGTAAATTCTTTCAAACAAGGAAGTTTCTTCAAAAACTAATTAAAATCTACAGACAAAGAAATTCAGACAAGCAATAAGCATCAAGCTTGCAAAATGATAGCATTTTTTCTTTGGATCATTTCAATCTTACTTAGCATACATGGAAAAAAAATTATTATCAGAAATCATTGAAAGTCTAAGTAAGTATCTCTCATGTAAAAAGCATTTTTCAAATTTAAAAATGTACTTTTACTATTTTTGTTTCTGCTAGAAAATAAATGCAAGACTATAAAAATGTTTTGCTCAATATCATATTTAAAATAGGAATTTAACATTAAAGCGGAGACTAGAATGGCAGCAAGCACTCGTCATTTTATAGTTGAAATGGCTAGATGCAATTACAATTTCTATGCTAGCTGTTTCTTAAAAAAATATATAAATATATATATATTCCAAGAAGAAAAGGCTTTAGCATTTACTGATTGCTCAAAGGAGGAACATTGTTCCTTTGTTGTATTTTTTTGTCGTATTATAGTTTGACTCAAACTGAACATCCAGAAAGTAGATGACATATTCTCTCAAGGAGAGGACTTTGAATGGGACTAAGTCCTCATCGTCCTTGTCATAACCAGGTTATTTTTCATTTGTATATCCAGTTCTTTATTTCAAGAGTTGAAAAGTTGATGAATTCCAGAATTTTCTGACATACTGTGCTTTTTTTTCCTTCATGTTCTGCATTTTGGTTTGATGCTGTCTTTGAAGATTTTATTTCAGTAATAACTGAACTTAATTTACCAATTTTATGCAGCAATACTAAAACTCTCAGTCTTAAATTTTATGTCAGAAAATTCTGGAATTCATCAACAGGAACATGAAAGGGAAGGTGCATAAGGATAACAACTCTTAGAAAACTCTACCCGATATATGTCTACCCAATATAAAGGGGTTATCGAAGATAATACAAATGATCTGTGGCCCATAAAACATCAGGACAATCTTCAGAAGTAGTTCTACACTTCTCAGGTACCGCTCTCAAATAAGAACCCCAACAGAGGAGGACATGACTCAGGACTGTGTGTGAGCCATTCTATGTACTTGTAGAAAGGAGAAACAGGCCACCCCCTTATGGTAAGGCTACAAGAACATTGCAAGGCCGTAACATAAGGAGAGATAAAAAAAATCAGGCATAGCTGACCACATATGGAGGTAGAAAGGGGATCACCATATTTTATGGGATGAATTTGAAATGATAGAGAATGCCACTGGAAACTACATAAACTTAAGGAACCAGCACATATACTAGGCTACAAAGATCTCCTGAGCTGACCAAGCGTAGAGATTAATAAAGTATAGGAACCAGTAATACAGAATGCCAGAGAAAATCATTAGAGTCAAAAAATACAAGAGAAAACTATTAACATCAGAAAATACAATAGAAACCATTACCATAAAAAATTACAATATGAACATGACTGAATATTAGGTTTATATGACCCAGAAATTCAGTTGTTCAGACCCATGGTTCGGTGTATATAGATGTTGATTAGTTCCAGTGACTTGACCCAAAGAGTTGTGAGTTCAATACCAGGCGAACAAGTAAATTAGAGAGTCAGGTTAGAGGGTAATAATTCATGACTAATAAAAGAGGCTTCGCACAAAGAATGAGTATGATATATCCCAGTGATCGTAATAAAGGATTCGGTTCAAAATTCCTAGCACCTGAAGAAGGCCAGAGCATACAACGGCCAAAATGTCATACAAATGGCAACCAAGATGAGGACAATAGTTCGAATAAATGTAAATAGCTGGCTGCTGTTCTTGAAAAGGATCTTGAATCAGCGGTTAATCGGGCAGGAAACAAAACTTTTTCAATTAACTGCCATAATTTTCTTGGTTTTCAACTGTTTTAAGTGAAGGGATGACATTGAAGCAGTTGCTGCAACTACTGCAAGGAAAGTTAGGTCACTGTGTTGTGCCAGAAATATGTTTTTATCAGTCCATTTTGTGCATTTACAAATCTACTATTGAATTCTGCTGCAGTATCTGGTTTGTTGCCCCTGATATTTTTCTCAATGTTCTTGACAAAATGCAAAGAAGGATCTGCAATGTAATCGATCCTGACTTGGCATCTCAACTTCAGTCACTTTCTCACCAACATAGCATGGCTTTTACAAATATTTTCATGGCCACTGCTCTGATGAGCTTCTGACCCTGTTGCACCAGTGCATAAATTTAAGTATGCAACTAGATTGGCATATAAGTCCCATGCATTTATTGTAAAATAGTTTAAATACAACTGCCACTTCTACTCTTGTACTTCCAGCAAAACTTCATTTATTTGCTTTTCTGATGGCTGCAATCTTCAAAAATTCCAATGCAAAACCATTTGCAATTTTGTGTCCCCTTGAATCATGTTCATGTTTTTGTTCGTTCTTCAACCCTCTTTATATTCAGTCTTTTCTCTCACGATGACACCCATTAATCTCCTCTGTACTAGTAGCATTCATGCCTAAAAAAAACCCCGAAAAACAAACAAATAAGGACTTAAGAGCTGTCTGAATAATTTTTGAAATATTTTCTCTGTTCAAACAAATTTCTATTTATAAAATTTTTATTTTTACTCTGCTATTTACCTAAGATTGTTTTTGTTTTTTGTGCCATAACTTTGATTAACATTCATCGTGTATTCTCTCTTTTTTTGTTTATAGAAAGACAAAAAATACCCTTTTGAAGCTGCTTTGTTGGGATAAGTTAATTGAAAGGTGAGTGGCCACAGTTTGGAAAGTTTATTGAAACTCAAATGAAAATATTAACATGATGAAAAATTTTTACTATTTTTATAACAATATTTTATATAAATTCATTGCATCATTATTCAGCCATAAAAGCTTTTTTCTTAGCTTTCTACAACCTTACGGCAGCCTTTAAGCTAAATTCTGTATCCCATTGTGTTAGGATAATATAAAAGTTTTATATGGTTAAATAGCAGAACATAATGGATCCTATAGCCTTGTAGAGAGAAAACTCTAAATTCAAAGTAGCCTGGAGAGGATTGTCCTTCTTTAAGCTATCTTGCCTCAGTACATGTGGTGCTTGTACAGTCCTGAAGGGTTATAGTTCTCACAACCATAGTTTCCAGGATATAACACGTCACTCAATAAATCCCGGACCAACTAATAAAACAACAACTTTTAGGTAAAATTCAACTTTATTCATAAACATAATCTTCTTCAAAGGATGATACACTGATTCCAATGCTTCTCTAACAACTTGATGCTTTTTTTTGTAGAACGATTTGTCTTTGGCCTCAAAATATGTTTCTAAAATCTCATCTTCGTTGGAGCCAAATCTCTCTTCCTGGAGCATTCTTTTGAGATCTGCAAAGAGCCAGTAGTTGCTGGGGGCCAGATCTGAAGAATAGGGTAAATGCAGAAGCTGTCGGAAATTTACAGATGTAACGGGTCTCCTGATTGGCTGATTTAACCCGAACCTCGTTTTGAACTTTAGGCGGGCTTTACCAGAGGTTTTTGTTTTTTTTCTGATGGTTTTGTTCTCTCCTTTTTCAGCTAGCACGAACAATATCGGACGTATTTGTGCCGCTCCGGATTTTTGTTGCAGCGGGGCCTAAATTGGCGCCCACTTGTCTCGCTATATCGAGACCATCTTACCAATTCTTTGTAATCTTTTAGGCTAATGCCACAACTTTGTAACAGAGAAAATCTCTTGTTACCCTTCTTACCTTAAAAAGGATACCCTATGGGCAAAGCCTTGCCTTCCTAGAGAAAAATTCTCTAAGCACTATCATCTTATACCAAGATAAGAAACTGTGAAAGAAGCTGACCCAGAAGAAAGTTCCTGTACGTCGCGGATCGCAGTTCCTTGTGTCTTTTTCATCCCACTCCTAGACGGAGGATACTATACCAAGCTAAGCAGAGAAAAGAGACTATACCAAGCTACACAGTAGCAGCAAAATTCAGCATATTTTTGCAAGACAAATAAATTGTTTTTTCTATACCAGGTATGTCTTGTTATGTTTGATAATTTCCTTTCACTGCTTAAGCGCTAAGCTATGTGAATATATTTCTCACAAAGCAATTCAAAGTGCAATTCATGTCATTTTACCATTATTGCAATCGACTTGTGACACAGTGTGTTATCTTAGTGAATGATCATTTTTCTTCTGCCTTTGTAGCATTTTTCTGAGGATTTCTTTTTTCAAATGCACCAATAATGGTTTAAAATATTTACTATTGATGGTTCTTCCTTTCTCAAGGCAATCAACAGAATACCTTGTGCATCTGAAAATAAGGAGGCCAAAACTTGCTTGCTGATTTTGCACCTCTGGAATGCAATGGTGGGTCCATGTTTCATTCATTTTCACATATTTATGCAAAATCTCCTTCATGTTGCATTGAAACAGTTGCAAACAATGCTCTCAATCATCGGTGCATTGTTGTTTTTGATCAACTTTGAGCAAACACAACACCCACTTTGGACACAGCTTTTTCATTGACAAATATTTATGCAAAGTGATAAATAAACTGCTTTTTGATATGTCTAACTCCTCTGCAACTTTAATTTATAACTGGCAAAAATGATTTTGTGATTTTTTTTTTTTGTTTTCTGGGACAACTGCTAATTTTGGGCTACCTGAGTATTCAGCATCATTTAAAGTAAATATACCACCTCTTAACCATTGTTTTCAACAGAGCAGAGTCCAAATAACACTTATCAATCTATTGCTTTGCTTGAACAGTAGTTTTTCCATCAGAAAGCAATGCTTTATCAGCACATAAAATTTAGATTTTTCCATTGTTTTGAAAATTTCCAACAGTAGCTTGATGGAAATAACTGTAATTTGTAAACTAATGATTTGATTGGGCCCAAATTTTGTCATGTGCCATTTTGCAGGTTAGTACTTTGTCAAAATCAGATGGATTTTTTATTAGTGGTGCCATCTATATGTCAGGCACGGGAATTATTGAGTGATGTGTTATTTGACAAAATTTTTTATTCATGTAAATAGCCTAATGGATTAAAGTGTTGCTTCGTGTATTTGGTGACATAGTAATTGTGGTTTCAATCTCCACACAGGCAATAGCTGAACTGGTTAAAATAAGAATTTTTTTTTTTTTTAATCATTTCACCCCGAGCAAGGCGGAAACGCCACTGATGTGCAAGGGGCTACATAAATGCAAAAAGATTAATTAGAAAAGAGTGAGGAGTACAAACTAGTTAGAAAGGAACAATAGAAAGCTGAGAAAGCAGGTGCGATGACAGATACATAGGTGGAGAGAAAGGGAAGGTTATACGGGGGTGGGGAGAGAGCTAGAGTCCAGTGGTTAGTAGATGAGTATTGACTTTGCATTTAAATTTCTGGAGGTTGTAGCCGTCAGGAAAGCAAGAATACGGGAGTGAGTTCCACAGGCGGGAAGTGCGAGAGAAGAAGAAGCAGGAGTAGAATTGTCGTCTGCATTTGGCTAACCTGACTGTGAATGGGTGGGACCCAGTTGCCAGTCTGGTTGCACGAGTAAACACCTGTTGAGGAGGCATCAGTGACTTAAGTTTGTGGGACAAGTTATCCCTAATCATGGTCAGCAGATTAGAAGATCTAAACCAGAGAGTAATAAAGGATTCGGATCAACATTTATTAAAGATTACTCGGATCAACAAGCACATAATGAAGGCTCAAGGGCACAACATCCAAAATGTTCTGATAAAAGATGAGGACAATAGAAAAATGATTGAAATTCTTTATCCCCAAAATTCAGAAATTCTAACTCATATTGTTATATAGCGACAAACAACAAACACGCATATATATAAAAATATGAGTTATATTTTTATTGATGACGATGAACCGTGTAGCCTAGGATACAGAGAGTTGAGGGAGCACTCTTCCAAGGGTTGACGGGAGTGTCTCTCTTCACCGGCCGATCTCTGTCGGTGCTACTCTGGTCTGGTCTGTCCGGACTGTCTGGTGAATTCGTGCGCCAAAGTCTTTTTATAATCTCCAAACCGGGATTTTTTCTTCCGGTTTTTTGCCTCGCCCACGCACGCCCACGTAATTCTCAGAGACACCTGTTCTATTTGCCTCTTGTAGCCATTTCCGCTACTGCCGGAAATAAGGTCAAACAAACATCCGTTCCTTTCAACGACCGGAAAACGCCCCCGCTTGCATCCCTTCCTCGGGTGGGGCCAGATTATTATATTACAATATAAATTCATAGCATCATTATTCAGTCATCAAACTATTTTTTATATGACATTATGCCAAATTTTATCAGTTCTTTCAGTATTAACTGTATATTCTACGCTAGGTTGACACAGTTGGTTCCAGCATTTTTTGACCAACTCTTATATTAACGGAAATTCATAGCATTATGACACATTGGTTTCCAAACACAGGTGCCTTTTCTGCAAGGATTATCCAATAAAAAATCGCCAGAGGAAGGTTAGAGGCCGCAAACGGAAATTTGAACACTAACAGAAAAAAACTCTATAAAATTATCTTGATGACCTATCCTATAAATAATATCTAAATGAAATATTCAGTACATTATTCCGAAAGTTGATATGAAGCATTCTTTTAAAAAACTTTTCCATCATATTTAAAGGATATTCACAAATCAAACTTGTTAAAAGAATTCTTATTATCATTCAGAAATCAAATTTGGCAACTTGTATGTGTTTATCATTAACACTTTAAATGTCAACTGTGTTTTATTTTTTAGTTCTCTCTCTCTCTCTCTCTCTCTTTTTCTTGTATTGATCTTAGCATTTCTAGAAGGTCAACAAAGAAGGAACTTGTTGCTGTTTATGATTCAGACTCAAATTAGTTTCAGACTTTTAAGATTGGATCCTTCCAAAAGACTGATAACAACACTGCAAATTCGAGTTTCCCCCCTTTTTTTTTGACTTCATTAGAAAATAACCTTCAGGCTGTTATTTTAACATCTGGCCAACCTTGTGGCAGAAGTTGTTTCACATTTCCCAATTGTGTCACAGATCAGAGTTCAAAACCAGATAAAAGCTAAAATACAAATGCAGGCTGACCAAAACTAATCCAACATCACTTGGTACTATGCGTTGAATGATTTAGCTGGATGGTTATATTTGAACACTTCATCCACAAGCTAACTACTTCATCACAACTTTCTCTACTAATTCTGATCTCCTGGGTATAACGGCAAACTGCATCTGGCCGCAAGGCCTCTGATTGATTGTGAGGAGCATGTAGCCACCTCTTAATTGCTATTGTTCCCAGGTCCACCCTGACCTGGAGTGGTAACACCTGTTAGGGTCCCAGCTATGGGCAAATAGTTAATGCCCAGACTGGGGTCAAAACATTATGAAAGTTCAAAATTAGACTTTTATAGAAATATATACATAAAAATAGACTTTTTTAGAAGAATATACATTTTTGAAGGAAAAGAATTTCCAACAATGATATATTTTTGTGAAGGAAAAAATTATTGCCATAACACATTTTTGAAGTAAAAAAAGATTGCTATAATACATTTTTGGAAGACAAAAGTTTTCTAAAATAAAATAAAAATATTTTTTAAATTTTTCATCAAATTCTGACTAAATCTTCTCACTATAAACTAACACAAAAAAAAAAGACCTTAAAATCTGAACTTTTTGGCAGTAAATAACCCACAGAGGTTAAACCAAACTCAAACTCTGATTCCCTGGCTCTTTTCAAGTATTGCAGCTTTTTCTACTTGGCAATTTTGATCATGCTGGGGGTATCATCTTAATTTTTTGTATTTTTAATTATTTCATCCCAAACAAATCTATTGCATTGCACTTCAAGAGATTTTCTTTCTTTTTTAATCATTTCACCCCAAGCAAAGCAGTTATGTTACAGGTGCACAGTGGGCGACATAAAAGGAGAGCAAAAGGTGATGTCAATAAAGAATGGGTTAGAGAAGGACGTAAATACTGGTGTGAAGAGAGTTACGTGAGAGTAAAGTGAGAGGAGAAAGATTCAGCGGGTGCCAGGGAAAGGAAAAGAAATGATGGAAGCTAAAGAGGTACGAGATGGCAATTGATGTTGCTTTTAAATCTTTGGAAATTGTAGCCATCAGGAAAGCAAGTATATGGAAGAGAGTTCTACAAATGAGGAATGTCAGAAAAGAAACTGTTATGGTAAAAGGAGCAGTTACATTTACCAATAGGTAAGACTTTGTTACCAGTCTAGTTGCTTGAGTAAATTCATGTAGAGAGGGCTCCAGGGAGCTAAGCTCATCAGAGCAGAAGTTGTGAAAATATTTGTAGAAAAGACAGAGGGAAGCCACATCTTATCGATGAGAAAGTGACTGGAGTCAAGCTGCCAGGTGAGGATTGATTATATTGCAGATCCTCTTTTGGAATTTGACATAATGACATAATCATTATCATTATCATAATCACAGTGACATAATCATTTTATTCCTCATGAGTTGTCTATACGACATAAAATCTCTATTCACAAGAGTTTTTTCTATTACCAGTGGACGGATTAGGATTCATTTTGTCATTTTTTTCACGATGCTCCCTACAATTAAAGTTTTTAAACTACACTGACATTGTGACAATTAATTGAAACAAAACAAATATCTTCCTAGAATCTTTCACACTTTCTCTAATCTAATCAAAATCTAATCTTATTTATAAATGGAACTTTGTCTCTGTGTGTGTGTGTGTGTGTGTCCATTACCTATAGACTCCGAAATGGCTGAACCGATTTTCTTGAAAATTTACACAGTTGTACTATAAGCGTCTGTGAGTGTTCATAGTTAGGTTTTGTGTCGAGGTACCCCCAATAAATGTCGAAAATTGATAATCAAAAAAATTGGATTATAGAAGGAGTGGTTCAATTTTAATCAAATTTGATACACTCATAGACAAAGACATAAGAAACAATATTCAGAAGTTTCAAGGTTGCAGTTCTTACAATAGTGCAGAAAATCGATAATATATATATATATATATATATAAAAGGCGAGTTGTTTGTGTGTCAGTTTATCTGCCTGTATATCTGTATTTTTTTCAGCCCTTTTATTTTAGTTTTTGTTTCGGGTTTGGACTCTAAGTAGGCATAATTGTAGTTCTTAGTCCCAGCCATGATACCATTTACTCAGAGGATTTATTTAGCCTTCAAAATTCAGTTTACGATGAAAAAAACTTATTTGATATCGATACCAGGAAATCAAAATTTGACTTAGATCCATTCATTTTTCTTTCAGTCTACAGTTTTGCTTTAACTGGAAATAACTATTGCTTTTTAGGCTTTCGTGCTAACGTCCAGAGAGTCTGAGCTCCAGGACCATGGATTAGTTTTAAAGCTTTCATTACACCCGAGCAATGCCAGGCTATACTGCTAGTCATGTATATGTCTTTTGGCATTGTTTTTTTCTTTCAACCACATTTTCCTTTGCATTTTGGACTGAGGGATCCAGTTTGTTTCCTCACTTTGATTGGCAGTTAAAAAGGCTGGCCTCAACAGAACCCACAATCTCTCTGTAAGGCTTGCCTGTATGTTTGTGCTACATTAGAATTTTCATATACTTTTTTAGAGTAATATACATCTCGGAAAATGGTTGTAGGAAAAGTAATTGAGAGTCACAGCAATCGTGTCTGGGTGTGAAAACGTCTGATGCAATCACGGATGATGTAATATTTTTCAAGGTCAAACAAATTTCATCATACCCCTGAAAATAGATTCATATTACTGCACACCACTAGAAATGGCATAACCTGAGGGGAAAAATAGAAACGAATTACATCCTGTCACTCCAGTGGATCTAAAACTGACCACATGGTAAAAGAAAGAAATTAAAATAGTTGTTTGAATTAATTTGAACAAGGGTTTATCAATTGAAAACTATACTAATAAGGTTTCTTCTTGAGTTAAAGCTATTTTTGATGCTTTTGTTCTTTATCAGAAATACCACATGAAATCACAGTCCTCTCTTTGGTTCACCCCTGCCTGTTTAGTCACCATAGCACACAGGATCCCCTTTTTTCGACTGTACCAACATGATAGTCCCATTCACAACATACACTTCTTTGTGTCAGCTCATAATAATTGTAAACATGTCCTCAAAGTGATTGAGTTTTTGTTTACTGATACAGTGAGGCACGATATAGCTTCTAATGAGTCAACTTCTCTTGACTGACTTTTTACTTTCAACTGAGGCTCCTTTGTGTGAGATGCATATAGCATAGTTTATGCTATGATCATTAAACTGGATCCCCACAAATAATCCTTAAGAAAGACACTCATTCACTGACTTTTGTTCTCTCTAAACTTTGCAATAAACACCTTACTGTCTGTATCTAGAGTTCCAGCTTAAAACTTCAAGCAAACAGTCTGATCCTTCTTTCAGCCTATTACCCTTTTACTTCTTTATGAAGTCAAGTTCAGTACTAAATTGGCAGCTAGGTCTCATAATTTTATTGTTAAAACATTATTTCCTGTATTTTACCTTTTAGTCATTTTTGATCTTACATGAAATGTCCGTCACTATTTTTTGAATTCCTGTTCTTTTATTGTTCTCTCTCCTTAATATACTCAGTAACCCATTGCTTCTTAGAGGATTTTTTGTCTTACTTAGGGTGAAATGGTTAAAAAAAATCTATGTATGTTTGTCATTAAAAGAAAAATGAGATGCAAATGATTACATGTGAAACTTCATTAATTAGCATTTCCAAGGTAAAGCATGACATGAAAATCAAACGAAATGATAATGGAACAGATAAAATCAAGGCTACAACTAATTTTTTGCCTTCTGTAAGAAAGTCGATCAGAACATCTGTCACAGAGGAATATCATAAAATTACATGTATGGGTTATATCCCGGTAAGTTGAGGTTAACCTTAAACAAATCCACTCCATCAGTACTTTTTTCTACTCTGATTTTATTTTACTTCCAACCAGTTCTTGGAAGTTCTAAGGCAAACAGCAATAAGGACATATTTGATGAAGTTGGAAGCTTCTAGTTCTGAACCTGTACATTAGTGGCTAATTTAGTTATCAACCCCATCATCTAGAAAGCAATCAGCAAAAAACAATTTGAATTCTTGGATATAAGATGATGATGATGATTTAAATTTTTGTACTTGATTGATTTTGGCATATCCAATTATAAATTCAAACTCATTCAGAAATACCTAAACTGTATGCAACTGTTTTCTAAAATCTAATGAGTCCTGAGTATGATGGTAAACTACATCTGGCAGCAAATCCTCTGATTGGGAGATTAGATGTTTTAAGAAGTGTGCGACCACCTCATAATTGCTGTTGTTCCCAGGTACATGCTGTCTATGGTAGGACATGCTAGGATCTCATCTAGGGGCAAACAGTGAACCCTTAAGCAAATGAAACACTATGAAACTACAAGAATTACCAACAATGTGTATTTATAAAAAAAAATACCAACAATACAATTTATAGTAAAATTACAAACAGTACATTTTATCTTTAGTTAAAGGCATACAGTTACATTCAAAATATATAGAGATTGATATGCCACTAAACAAAATCAACCAACTAAATTAAAATCAATGTTTAAAAATTTCTTCAAGTAAATTTAGGCTGTAGGCCCATCCATTTATGAGCACCATGGAATTGTGCTACAGAATTAAAGAGGAGAAAAAAAAAACATCACTTGAATTTGTAATTCACCTGTTTGAGCCGAGTTCGAATTCCAGTTGAATTTCTTGCATTCACTTAAACGCAAATAGTCTTGGGAAAGGTATTAATCTGTATCTTATGGGTTAAATAATAGGACAAATTGGGTTCTATAGCCTTGGCTGGCAGCCAGTCTACCGCAGAAAGCAATGGCAATCTACTGCGGGATAATCTTCTACCCAGTCAGTCATGTCTTTTTCGAGACATGATCACCCAAAGCATGTATCACATATGGCATTTAACTTACTGAATCCGTTTGTTGGGCTCTTCTGTTTACTGACAACCATACGTTCTCTCTTTTTGCAATCATCAGTGTTAGTTCCTGTATTTTCCTTTCTGTGTCTGCTATCGACAATTTACACGGCCATAATTTCACTTTTGTTTAACACAGATATTTACTGTGACACATTTCAATTCGAAATATAATCATCACATGCCACATAACACCCCTAATAATACTAATCTATTTATTTTTCAACTGTCTTAAGGAGGAACTAATTTCATATTTGGCCCACAAAATGTCTGCACAATTATTTTCTGTAATATTTCTCACATTTTTAAGTAGCACAGTTGCAGCAGAAAGTAGGTCATGCCAATTCTAATATGTTTATATTGGTAAACTTCCAATGTTTCAAATAGTTGCAGCAACTAAAGTAAACATCAGATAATAAAGAAAAAGTGATTTTTCATAACGTCTGTGCATTTGTTTTGAAGAGAAATTCATAATCAAAATATCTCTGTGAGTAATTTTCATTTCTCCTCTAGGAGGGATATACAATCAGATTTTGTCAAGATGAAATGCTTAATAATTTAATGAAAGAATAAATTATGCCCCCCAAAAAATAACCTTTTGTCATACTTACCTGAATATGGACCAAAGATGACAAGGTTTTAAAGAAAGTGGACACAAAAAAGACATACTTAACATCAAAAAGAGGAAGTTGAAATTTCTAATGAAGAAAGTGGGCTTGGAAAATATGATACTCACAGGACAGATTGAAGGCAAGGTGGAAAGACAAAAATATATAACCTATCACAACCATAAGCCATATTTATCCACATTCTAAAGTATATGGCACATATTAGGCTGATGTATTAATTTGCTAGCTCAATCACATTTTAATAAGATCTGTATAGTGTAATATTGTGTGTGAATATATACATATATATATGTCAAAATTTATTTAAAAATGGAACTTTATGTGTATCTGTGTGTATTACCTATAGACTTCGAAACAGCTGAACCAATTCTCTTGAAAATTTACACAGTTGTACTATAAGCGTCTGTGAGTGTTCTTAGCTAAGTTTTGTGCCGAGGTACCCCCAATAAAAATCAATAATCGAAAAAAATCAGGTTATAGAAGGAGTGGTCCGATTTTAAGCAAATTTGATACACTCATAGACAAAGACATAAGAAATGATATTCAGAAGTTTAAAGCTTGCAGTTCTTAAAATAGTGCAGAAAATCAATCATATATATGTAAAAGGCAAGGTGTTTGTGTGTGTCTGTTTATCTGCCTGTATGTCTGTATTTTTTTTCAACATTTTTATTTTAGTTTTTGCTTCGGGTTTGGCTCTAAGTATGTATAATTGTAGTTCTTAGTCTCATCCATGATACCATTTACTCAGAGGATTTATTTAGCCTTCAAAATTCAGTTTACGATGAAAAAAACTTATTTGATATCGATACCAGGAAATCAAAATTTGACTTACATCCATTCATTTTTCTTTCAGTCTACGGTTTTGCTTTAACTGGAAATAACTATTGCTTTTTAGTGTTTCGTGCCAACATCCAAAGAGTCTGAGCTCCAGGACCATGGATTAGTTTTAAATTTTTCATTACACCCGAGCAACACTGGGCTATATTGCTAGTATGTATATATATATAATGTGTCTATATGCGTTTATGCCTGCAGGGAGTGATGGGTAAATTGTTGGAATTATATATTTTTAATTTTGTTGGCTACATAGTATAATATGGTCAGTTTGACACAGTCTGTGAGAAAAAAGAGCACCAATTTTGAAACATCATGCTGTACTAGTTGAGATTTACACTAGCAGCTTTAATACAAACATTTCAGAGTGTTTGGTGTCAGTCTGACTGTTCAGAGGATTTGTAAAAAGTTGGATGAGTCCAAGAGTGATTAGGAAAGCATGTGGCAGCTAGGAAAAGTCACTCTGATTGTTATGAGAAGAAAAAAACTCCACATTTGTTGGTGAGAGTCTCATACTCAACACAGAGGCATAAATCAAGTTCCTTGAGGAGGTAGTGCTGTTCTAGGTCAAGGAGGTGGCTTCTAGGAGACCCAATGTCTAGTAACAAAACTCTGTACCATGCCAAGCAGAAGAACCCAACATGATTCTAAGACAATTTCTGTGATCACATCCCACCCATCTCATATCCCAGACTGCAACCCCCCATGATTATTGTGTGGGGGCATAGCTGATATGTAATGCACAAGTTGAACTCAAGGCAAAGATTATGGTAACATTTACCAACTTAAAAAAAAGACCATCCAGAAGAGATGCAGGAGACTCTGAAGTCAACTGGAGGCCATGGTTGAAGCCAATAGCAAATTTATTGAATGATTTTATTCTTTAGTATTTCAAGATACTTTTGTGTAATTTTGGTAAATATATTTGTTAAAATAAGATGTCAATTTTATTTTCATTTTTGTGTAATTTAGAAGACAATTTATTCATTGCACACTCTATATGTGCAATAAAAAACAAAACTGGATTCTAAAATCAAAATATACCAATACAAAACTGCAAAGAGAGATATATTTCAGACAGCAAGCTAAACAAAAATGAACACTGTTGAATGCCTATAGCCATAGATGCCCCAAATGGAAAATCAAACTAAGACAGATCTGCAACAACAAGCAGTAATCCATCAATGGACAATAGTTACATGCTGTGATCTTCAGAGGATTAATATATATATATATATATATATATGCACACAGACACACACACACACACACACACACATGGTGCTATGGGTAAATTGTTGCCATATTTTATTTTGTGAATACCTGTTGTTTGTTTTTGATTTTGTCAACTGCACAGTATAGTAGGGTAGCTACTGTGAGAAAAATAGTATCATGACACAATCCACTCCACCAGAAATTTGTAAATTACATGATGTACTACTTAGCATTCACACTGGAAGCTCTAATACAAACATTTCAAAGTGTTTGGGTGTCAACAGAGGACAGTTCAGAGGATTTGGAAAAAGTTGGATGAGTCCAAGTGTGATTATGAATGTTGTTTATAGAAAACACAAGTGATGGTAACATCAAACCTCCATTCATCTTTCTACAGGGATTCATACACAACAAGGAGGCCTACTTCAATTCCTTTGAGGAGGTAAGGCTGCCCTGGGTGAACTCCTATCTGTCAACCATCACTGGCAATCTCTCCTGCCACCCATAACCATGGACCAAGCAAGTCTCCCTGAAAGCCTCCTCGACCTTACCCTTTCTTCCGACCTCAAGTGGAATCATTACATTGTGTCAATAGCTAAATCCGCTGCTAGGAAGGTTGGGTCACTGTGTCAGGCAAAGAAGTTTTTTCCTCCTAAATCCATCTTGTACAAGTCAACCATTCGTCCATGCATGGAATACAGTTGTCATATCTGGTCAGACACCCCTGCTGTTCATCTCAATGTTCTCGACAGGCTCCAAACAAGAATCTGTAATGTGTTTAGTCCTGACCTGGCAGCTCAACTCCAGCCACTTTCTCATTGGCAGGTTATGGCTTCCCTCTGTCTCTTCTACAAATATTTTCATGGCTTCTGCTACAAAGAACTGAGGACACTGTTGCTCCTGCCACAAGAATTCACTCAGGCAACCAGACTGGCATCAATTTTACAGTTAGATCAACCAAATGCAGGCAACAATTCTATTCCTGCAGCAGCTTTTCTTGCGCTTCCACCTGTGGAACTCCTTTCCATATACTTGCTTTCCTGACAGCTACAACCTCCAAGAATTTAAATGCAATGTCAATTCCAATCTCATATCCACTCCAGCCCTTTCCACACCACCCCATATATCTTGTTCTTTATCTTTCTCTCAAACTTTGTAACTGTCTTCACTCTTGTGTTCACATCCTTCTCTTGCCCTTTCTCTTTCATCCCCTGTAGCTGGTCTATCTTTGTCTTCACTTTTGTTGTCTAAAGCTTTAACTCTCTTATGTAGCCCCTTGCACATCAGTGGCAGTGCTACCATGCTTGGGGTGAAATGACTTAAAAAAATAGAGGGTGGCTGCTAGAAGACTCTATGTCTGGCAACAGGACTCTGCACCATGTCACACAAGCAAGAGAATCCAGTCATGGCTGTCAAAAAATTTTTGTGAACAAAACACTCTTATATCTGGCAACCTAACTCCCCAGACTACAACCCCCTTGATTATTGTGTGTGGGGCACAGTTGAGTGAGAGACCAACAAAACTTTTTTAATGCGAAAGATGAACTGAAGTCAAGGATTATGGCAGCATTCACTAACATAAGCAAGGAGGCCATCCAGAAGAGATGCAGGAGAATCCAAAGTTGTCTAGAGGCTATGATTGAAGCCAATGGCAATTTTATTGAATAAATTTACACTTTAGTGTTTTAATATATTTTGTGTAATTTTTGTAATTTAGATAATAATTCATTGATTGCACTCTGTATAGATTCAAACTCATTTAGAAATATATACAACTGCTTTCTAAAAGCTAATGAGTCCTGGGTATGATGATAAAATACATCTGGCAGCAAAGCCTCTGATCAGGAGATTAGAGGTTTTAAGAAATGTGCGATCACCTCTTAATTGCTGTTATTCCCATGTATATCCTAACTATCTATGGTAGGACATGCTAGGATCTCATCTCGGGGCAAACAGTGAACCCTTAAGCAAAAAAATGAAACACTATGAAACAATAAGAATTACCAACAATGTATATTTATAAAAAAAAATTAAAAAAACAACAACAAAACATTTAATAGTAGAATTACAAACAATACATTTTATCTTTAGTTAAAGGCATACAGTTACATTCAAAATATATAGAGATTGATATGCCACTAAATAAAATCAACCAACTAAATTAAAATCAATGTTTAAAAATTTCTTCAAGTAAATTTAGACTGAAGCCCATCCATTTATGAACACCATGCTACAGAATTAAAAAGAGGAGAAAAAAAACATCATTTAAGGACTACCATGAGTATAACACAATCCCTGGGCATACCTCGACCCAAACCTTTCTGAACCTTGATCAATCTGCCCACGTTGAGTTTGCTTTATCTCAGACCAGCCAAAGTAGGATTACCTGTTATCACCTGGCTAGGTTTGTCCAGACACACAAAAGTTTGGTATTTAGTTAAAACCAGCTATAATATGATTCGCAGTCCCCAGTAGCTAGCAAACAGAATGTAATCAGTACAACACTGCAACACCACAGATTTATATATCAGTTACATACACGACTATAAGCACACAATAACTTGGCTGGTATTTCACTAACACATTACAGTTAGAATGTTTTTGGGGGTGGTTGTTCACTCAGATGGCTCTAGCAAGATGCCAATTTCAGATTGACCATCTTCTTCAAATCATAGGCTCAACACCGTTAATTTCATTTCCTTCCTTGGTTTTATTAAAAAGGCACAAAACCGGGGTGGTAAAGGTAGCTACAGGAATTTAATTTTCTTTCTTTGTATAATTCCTACCAACTCAAAATGAAAATAATAACAGTTATTCATTTCAACTGAGTCTTTAGCCCCTTCACCACTGAGGAAGAGAGAAATTTCCTCTTTCTTATTGCTTACCTGTCCGGACTAAAAGCGCAGGTAGCTCAAGACAAGAAAATTTCACAGTCCAATCTGATCTGGGGTCACGCAATCATCAAAACAGGATGACATATTATGTCTACAATTATTTATATAGATTCAAGCAAGTCATTTACTTTTCCCAACAAAAGTAATTGTGTTTTTCAATTTTAGAGAAATCTCTTCTTAACTTTAAAATCAATAAAAAATTAATACCACCCATCTGGAAATAGGGTTACAACAGCAATGACAACAAAAATGGATATTACATGGATCATGCTACTCTCCCTGAATGCAAAACACTGCCTCCTCGGCTTAACTCTAACAACAGACCTCAAGTGGAATGAATATATAGAACCCTTAGCTAAATCCGCTGCTAAGAAAGTTGGTTCTTTGTGTAGGGCCAGGAAGTTTTTCCCATCGAAAACAATGTTGCGCATACATAAATCTACCATCTGCCTGTGCATTGAATACTGCTGCCATATCTGGTCGGGTGCTCCTGCTATCCACCTCGGTGTCCTTGACAAGATACAACGGAGAATCTGTAATGTGATAGATTCTGACTTGGCAGCTTGGATACAGTCACTTTCTCACTGGCACAATGTGGCTTTCCTGTATCTCTACTACAAATACTTTCACGGCTTCTGCTCCGATGAACTTAGCTCACTGGTGCCCCCTATATATAAATTTACTTAAGCCACAAGATTAGCAAATAGGTCCCACCCTTTTACTGTGAAACCAATAAATTGTAAACCAAATTATACTTCAGCAGCTTCTTTCGTTGCACTTCCCGCCTGTGGAATTCCCTTCCATTTACTTGCTTTCCCAACAGCTACAATCTCCAAGAATTCAAATGTAAAGTCAACAGTCATCTCCTATCTCACTAACCTGCATCCTCTCTCTCATGCTCCATTCTCAATCCACTCCACTCTAATCAGTATTCTCATCTTTCTCTTATGCACTTCCTGACACCCCATATAACCTGTCACTCTTTCTCATAACTTTCCTCCTATGTAACCCCCTGCAAAACAGTGGCAGTAAAATGCCTTGCTTGGGGCAATATGATTATAAAAAAAAAAATCTATACTATTATAATGTAGATATATAAAGTGGGGGATCAATTCTACATGACAATCAATATATAAACTGATCCCTCACATCATGGCCACAATCATCCTTCTCTTACCCACTTCCTGACACACCCTGTAACCTGTCACTCCTTTTCATATCTTTCCTCCTATGTAACCCCCTGCAAAACAGTGACAGTAAAATGCCTTGCTTGGGGCAATATGATTATAAAAAATTCTATACTATTATAATGTGGATGTAAAGTGGGGGATCAATTCTGCATTACAATCAATATATAAACTGATCCCTCACTTCATGGCCACAATCATCCTTTTCTTACCCACTTCCCGACACCCCCAGTAACCTGTCACTCTTTCTCATAATTTTCCTCCTATGTAACCCCCGGCAAAACAGTGGCAGTAAAATGCCTTGCTTGCAGCAATATAGTTATAAACAAAAAGAAAAAAAACATGTAACTCAAAGAGAAAATAATGATAGAACAAGATGTTAAAACTATTTTAAGTGAAACACTAGGAAAGAAACTCTTATCAGTACTGGAAAGAGAAATAACAGCTGCTAGATTTGAGAAACCTATTCTCTTAAAAAATTATCTTAAGAGAAAGATTTTATACAATTCTACCAGAAGTACCACTGGCTGCTGAATGTTTCCTTGTAAGGAAATGGCTACTATTACCAATATCAAGTTAACATAATCTACACTCGGTATTTACACATATTCTCATGGTGACTGAATGTAGCAAAAACACGATTTAAAGTCGGAAGCCCGTGCACGTGCACATAGATCAAGGCCAAAAATTGCCCCATCTCTCAACAAACATTATGTTGATGTCAGTATTCTTCCAACCTTTTTGGTGCAGTGAGGGAAATAATGCCACAGTGCTAGAATCCCAGGACCAAGAACCTCTCATTTTCTTTTTTGTAGTATTCTGTTTAAAGAGAGAAACACTAGAGAGATGAAATGCAGTTTGTCTGCCCAAAAACAGATGCTACACTTTGCTCACTGGAAAATGAAGGAATGTTTAACATGAACGCACGGTCAATGAATGTCAAATGATTCCTTCTAAGGAAATGGCTAATAATACCATTCATGAAAATATAAAAGCATTTTAAATTTTCTAACCTTGCCAATAATCATCATTATGAGAATAAGTTGGTGTGTTACATTCTTGTATCACTGCTGCCTAATAGGACTTTCTTGCGATATGAATGGTAAAAATAATTGATTTTTCATATATTCTGCTGCTAATGGTGATGGCCATATGCCTCAGTTCACATCAAAACTGAGCAATTGGGCACAATAACGGTAGCCACTATATGATTCTCTCATTTAAGTTTTGATGACTGGCTAAAAGGATTGGCGCCACTTTTCAAACCATCTGTCGGCATTACATTTGGTAATGATTTGTTTTCCTTTCTTCCATCTTGTTTTATTTCTCGGCTATCATATCTACGTATTTAAGCCATGGTCCACCTCAAATTAGCCATTTAGACAATCTGTTTGCCTTGTTAAGAATTTAATTCTTGATATTTCAAATGACTCCATAACTTCTTTTATGTACCGTGTCCCTTCAGGACGTAGGAAATCTTGGCTCTCCATATCTCCCCTTATCTCTTGATACACTTTCTATTGTTACTTCTGTTATATACCACTGTACGACGACAAACAACGAGAACACGCATATATAAAAATATAAGATTATATTTCTATTCCTGACGACTAGCCTGTGTGGAACAGAGAATGGAAGAGTGAGAGCGCGCATAGAATGAGTCGACGGGAGTGTAAGTCGTGCCTGTGGTGTCTCTCTGCTTCCACTGGCCGTTCTCTGCTGGCGAATCTGTGTGTCGATTTCTTTTTATAGTCTTCTAGAACCGGGACTTTTCCTTCCAGTTTTGTCTCGCCTACGCAACGCCCACGTAATTCCAAGAGACACCTGTTTTGTTTACTTCCGTAGTCATTTCCGCGGCTGTCGGAAATAAAGTCAAACGAGCCCGACTCATAACCCTATGACATCCGCTCCAGACGCCGACAGGATGTATTTCTCAAACACCTGTCTTGTCGTTCGCTGACCCCTTCATCGACGGGAAATATCGTCGATTGCATCAACCTTCTTTGGGTGGGGGCTAGATTGCTATATTACACTTCTCCCAAACCCTGTCCTGCTATCCATTCACTCAAAGTTGATATAACACGTTGCTTTCTTCTGTTTCTTCTTCCTTCTCTCTATCCTGTGAGCATCAGATTCTCCAAGCCCTTTTTCCTTATTACGTCCCAGAAATTTGAGCTGTCTTGTTTTGATGTTAAGTATCAGTTTTTTTTTCATTTCCATCCTCTCCAAGACCTCATTGTTGCTCACATGTTCAGTCCATGATGTCCTCAGCATCCTTCTGTAGAACCACATACCAGTTGCTTCAATTCTTTCCTTTCTCTTTGATGAAATTGTTCAGCAGTCACTGTCATATTGAAGAACAGACATCACATAGTAATCCAGTATTCTCTTCATTGTTTCCAGCAAAATTTTCTTGTCTCTCAATACTCAACTCAACTTCTGGAATGCATCCTTATGCTTTCGGATCTCAGGAATATAAATGTATCAAAACTGCTGTGACCACAAAGTGAGGGGTCAGTTTATATAGTGATTGTAATATGGGGATGATCCCTCACTTTTTATCCATTATGTTTCTGTAGCACTACATTTCGGTTGCTTCAAGTCTTTCCGTCATCTTTGATGAGATTGTCTAGCATTCACTGCTATATTGAAGGACAGACATCACATAACAATCCAGTATTCTCTTTTTTGTTTCCAGCAAATTTTTCCTGTCTGTCAATATCCTAATTAGTTTCTGGAATGCATCATTGACCAAAGCAATTTGCTTTCAGATATCTGTGTCAGACTTTCTATCCTTTGTTAGAAAACTTCCCAGGTATTTAAATTTCTGTACCTCCTTTATTTTATTATCTCCAGTCTGTGGTTGGCATTTTGGGCTCCTCTTTTTTTTTTAGAATGTGCATTGTGGTGCCGTGGATAATGGATCGGAATGAGAATTTGGGAAGCGGAGTTCAAATTCCAGTTGAACTCCTTGAATTCACTTACATGCAAATTCCCTTGGAGGAGGTATTAATTTGTCTCTTCCCTCCAGTTATGGGTTAAATAACAGAACAGTTTAGGTTCAGTAAACAGTCTACCACAGAAAGTAATGGCAGCCTACTGTGAGATAATCTTCTGCCCAGTCAATCATGTCTCGAAAGAGACATGATCATCCAAGCATGTATTTTTTTTTTGTTTTGTTTTTTAATCATATCACCCCGAGCAAGGCGGTAACGCCACTGATGTGCAGGGGGCTACGTAATAGTGAAAAGATTGGAAAAGAGAAAGCCGGAAACCACATCCTAAACAGGTGTAATATAACAATCTGGCCCCACCCGAGGAAGTGATGCAAGCGATGGTGTTTCCTGTCGGTGAAGGGAGCGGATTTTGTTTTGACCTTATTTCCGACAGCGGCGGAAATGGCTACAGAGGCAAACAGATCAGGTGTCTCTTAGAATTACGTGGGCGTTGCATGGGCGAGGCAAAACCGGAAGGAAAGTCCCGGTTCTAGAGACTATAAAAAGACCTCGACACACGGATTCGCCAGCAGAGAACGGCCAGTGGAAGCAGACAAACACCACGGCAAGACTACACTCCCGTCAACCCATTCTATGTGCCTCTCACCCTCTCCTGTTCTCTATTCCACACGGTTCGTTGTCATTAATAAAAATATAACCTTATATTTTTATATATGCGTGTTTGTTGTTTTGTTGTCGTACAGCGATATATAACACAGGGAACAAGGGATGAGCCTCTTAACCTGTTCAATAGACGTGGGTGGAGTGTGAACCGGGCGATAGATCTATCTACTCCAATTGAAAAAAAAAGAAACCAAAGTGAGAAGATTGGAAAAGAGAAAGCCGGAAACCACATCCTAAACAGGGAACAAGGGATGAGCCTCTTAACCTGTTCAATAGATGTGGGTGGTATCACGTATGGCATTTAACTAACTGACTGACTTTTTACTGAAGCCCATGCATTTAGTTTATAGGAGTTTATATGTACACCTTTTTTTTCTCTTTAACTACTTTTTGTAGTAGGTCTTTCAGTTTCTTTTCTATGTCTGCTATCAGCAGTGTATCATTTGCATATCATTTGCATATCTCATATTGTTCAGATTGTGACCGCCAATGACAAATCCTGGTAGAATTTCTAGCACTCTCAGTTCTTTGAACTGCATCACATTTTCTTGTTTCTTAATATTTTGTTTAGCTTTTGGAAGGCACTTTTTGCTATTCCAATGGGCTTTTAGATTTTGGCATCACTTTTTTTATCATCTGTGAAACACTTCCCAAATTTTAACATTTTTGTGTTTCTATGATTTCCAGACTCCTTACTTGCTTCTTTTCCCGCTCACTGGTGTTCGCCTGAAGAGAAAAGAAAAAAAATCTCCCCCTCTTCAGGTAAGCAGTTGCTTTTATACCCAACCACCTACCCACAATGCCTTTTATTTGTCTAGGCTTCCTTTACCTCACTTCCGGCTTCTTACTATTTTTAGTATGTGGATAAGTTGTATTCCAATTACAGTTTCCTAGATTCTTAGCTCACATTTTGGACTGTTCTTTTTTGATGATTATCATTTATCTTCTACTTTGTAGTTCATCTTTTCTTCCTGCTTTTCTTTACTGTGTTGTCTAGGAGTTGCTATAATTTTATGTTTCTGCCATCATCATAATATCATGTACTTATGCAATTCTAGTTTTCTAAGATTCATCCTCCTTATAAAGATTAAATAAATCCAATAGAAAATGTATCTTTACCTAAAATCCCTTTCTATTTATTTATTTTCAGCAACAGATAACGTATTTGAAGGACCTAATCAGGTGGATGACAGAACGAGGATTGCATGGTATAACAGGAAAAGGCGTGCTCAGAACCACCAGGGATAGGGAAATGTGGAAAGCCATGATCGCCTACATCCTGAAAGTACAGGGCATATAGAAGAAGATATATGGCAACTGTTTATAAGAAATTATAATGTGGATATTTTAAAATGGGGGATCAATTCTATATTATAATCAATATATAAACCGATCCCCCATTTTGTAACCATGCTAGTTTCTATACATTTTTATTCTAGATTTATGAGCTTCAACTAGTGGATGACAGAGTGGGGTTTGGGTGGTGTTACAAGAGAAAGCATGCTCAGAGCCACCAGGGATAGGGAAATGTGGAAAGCCATGATCGCCTACGTCCTGAAAGTACAGGGCACATAGAAGAAGAAGAAGAAGAAGAAGTATATCAACAAGTCCAAAACTTGCATTCTGCGTGAGGTAGATATACTGCCAGTCAATATAATCCCTCTTCTCTTCCCTAATAGTGTCCAGTTATCTAAGAGGATAGAAACATACCATTTCTGTATAGATAGATATACAACAGAACAAAGCTTACTATTATAACTCTGCTTATGCTCTCTTCAATACTAGCAGCTGCTTCTGTCTCTGCTATGAGCAAATACTGAACCCCCAAACTGATGTCAAAGCATGAAAATTCAAAAATGCAATAGAAGAAGTTACCAGCAATAGATTTTCATTGTAAGAGAATAAAAAATTTTTTCATTAAATGACCCATAAAATGTTGATGTGCCATTAAACACAGAAAACCAAACCGCACGAATACTTTATAAATAATGTATTCTTTCATTTAGACTGTGAGTAAAGACAAAAAAGATATAGCAGAGATGCTATTTGGCTTCAGTAAAAAGCAGAAAAAGTTGATAGAGGATGTTCTCTGGCATTTAATGTCTTCCTCATTGAAATGAAAATCTTGTCAATTTTGTATATTTTCATTAGTATCTTCTTACTTTAAATAATGACCTGCATTCATTCTTATGATTTTTTTTAGTGAAATGTTGAGTTAAAGTTGTGAAGCACAAATATTTAACATGTAATCAAGTAATTTTCACAGACATTTTTAATCAGTGATCTTAATTATTCATTAAATTTTATACTACATCAGAAAATTTGAATAAGAGAACTGTGAGATGTTCATGGTTATTACTAGTAGGGACTTAATGTCTTTGCCAAATCTTTTAAATTTGTTATTTCATTTCTTTGTTTAAAATGCAAACTGTTTTGGTCAATGGTTTGGTAAATGGGTTGTGCTAGCACAAAGTCATATGTCATTGTGACTGAAGAATCGAGTGTTCTAACCTTGTTCAGATTGTTGATCATGCTAGATAACAAACTCTTTCCCAGAAACTGTAACTAAGGTCCGGTCAGCATAGTTGCAGCATAAACAACAGGTGGGCTTTGTAGGTGTTAAACAAACACAAATATGCTTGGGTATCTGCAATTGGGATTAGCTAGCCACCCTGGTAGACAGACATCCTAGGATACAAATGGCCAGTTATTATCTATATCTATCTATCTATCTATCTATCTATCTATCTATATATATATATATATGGGGGCAAGAAAAAATATGCAAGGAAAACTAGAGCCAAATGACACACAAACCCAGCAAGCAGTCTCTCTGTTTGCAGAGAGAAGGCTTGTGAGATTTGATGTACAGTGACTTTAGATGATTTAAAGCACCTTTAGATGATTTAAAGAGTCTGACCATGATAGAATAGTGAAACTGTCTACACTCAATCTACATACACAATTTCTGTTATTTACAACATGTTGTGTAATTGACAACCTCGTTGTATTAACAAGTTGACTTCTACTAGCAGAAGGATTCAAAATTGTAGCAGGTAAATGTTGTTTAATTCTAAAATCCAACTGCTGAGACATCCTCCCTTTGTATTTGTGTCCACAATTACATTAATATATATATGTATATATATATATATATATATATATATATATATACATACTGTAATGGCTGTTAAAATGTTTTCATAAATTCATAATTTTATGATAATTTTATCATATTTATAATATGAATTTATAAAAACATTGTAACACCCATTACAGTATAACGCTCTACATTTGTATCGAGCACTCTTTATAAAAGTAAATGCATGAACAAAAGGTTAATAAACTTACGAGTTCAACAACTTAGTTACAACACTATATATATATATATATATATATATATATATATATATATATTATTCTTTTGGTAGCTGGTTTAACTAGTTACACTAGATCACTTCAGAGAGATTAGGTGAAAACTCCTGTGAATGCAACCCTATCAGAAAGAACTGCAAGTTACTTGTGAAAAATTTGTGATAAAGTTTGTAAGTCTGTTGAGTGGTGAAAGTGTCATTTGATTGTAGATAGAAACTGGCAAGTTTCCAATGAAAGTGACACACACAAACTTTGTTTTACTTCATTTTTAAAAAAGGGTTTTCAAAGTTAAGCTGGGCTTAAAAATTATTTACAAGCCCATAGCAGTGTGTTAGTTTGGGCTAAAAATGTTGGGGATAATAAAATGAATGAAAAATACAAAAAAGATACTGAGAGATGGTCTTCTTCTGCAGAAAAAGTGACAATGATCACACACACACACACACATATATATGTATGTATATACACCAATGTGCAAATTAATGGAGCAAACAAAATGAATGCTGTCTCCTTAACATCTTTCACACTTTCCTTGATCCATCATCTCTTGGTATTGTTTTTCCTTTCCAAATTCATTTTTCTTTGTTTTTTTTTTCTTTGTCTTTATGACATGACTGACAGTTGAAAGGCTGACACCAACAATATACATAGTCTCTCTGTAAGGCTAGCCAGGGTGTTCATGCAACGTTAGAATTTTTGTACACTTTCTTGTCGCAGACAATGTTTATAGGAAAACTAATCGACAGTCGAGACAATAATGTCTGGGCATGATAAAAATCTAATGCAATCACGGATGACAGAATATTTTTCAAGGCCAAAAAAATTTCATCATAGAGTCTAAAAATAGATTCATATCACTGCACATTTTTTGTACTACCTGAAAATAGATTTATATGACTGCACACCACTGAAAATGAGCTAATCTGAGGAAAAAAACAGAAATAGATTGCACCCTGTCACTCCAGTTGGTCTAAAACTGACCATATGGTGAAAAAAAAGGAAACTAAAGCAGTTGTTTCAGTTAATTTTTACAAGTGTGTGTGTGTATGTATGTATATATATATATATATATATACACACACACAC
This sequence comes from Ascarosepion bandense, assembly GCA_037127315.1. Taxonomy (NCBI): domain Eukaryota; kingdom Metazoa; phylum Mollusca; class Cephalopoda; order Sepiida; family Sepiidae; genus Ascarosepion; species Ascarosepion bandense. Next base: position 2,417,429 of record JBBBDQ010001538.1, read on the forward strand.
ACACATTCGTGTAAAATCTTATGTACAATAAAGATGGAAGCTGATGATGGTTCACCTGAAATAGGCCTATACTTCCGATTTACCATGAAATAACATGTCTGCCTTAATTTTTTCTTTTATTTGCTCTGTATGTATTTATATACATATATATTTAGAGCTCTCATAGAGAGTTATCTTACCACTGTATGTACAGGATACTCCTTTGGATTCTTCTATATCTACACCACATGCTGATATATATATATATGCCACCTGTCATGCTCAGGAGTTTGAATTAATTTTTCTTATGTCTTAATGGAGGTACTCAATAGTAGGTGCATCACTATATATGTCCCCAGCATTATAGACAGCATATCGATATAAATATTTTGCTATCATTTTTTATGCCACGGGCCCACTTGTATATTCTATGCCAGTGGCATGACTCAGAGTTTCATATGAAACTCTGAATTGTGCCAGCAACATAGAATAATATATGTATATTTATTAATATATAATTATTAGCTCAGTTTCTATGATATTGAGCACTATTTTATTAACATTTGAATAATATATATATATATATATATATATATATATATATATATATATATATATGCATATACTTGAGTTTATAGCCATACATATATTTCTTAATTCACACTGGTGTGTGTATACACCACATATATAACACATTAAAATATTGCCTTGTCTCAGCTGTGATTTGATAGCTTAGGAGTGGAATCTCTCACTGATACAAAATTGACTGATACATTCATGATAAGTAGTCCTGGGTAATTGTCTAGAGAGCAAAAGAAGTTAATATTATTGCTGTGACTTGTCTTCGATGAGTATTGAATTCTACTACCATGACTGACTGTTGAGTTAAGTGTTGTGGCTTTGCTGAACCCCACATTTCAACAGGATGATTTCCTATTTTTGTATAATAGTGGTGGACAAAGATTTCTTTTTTTTTTTAACTTTTTTTACGCTGGACATAATGGAACATTAAAACCTCTGAAATATATAATGGAAGCAAATTTTCAAGTCAAGCAATTAAAAATGGAGGACTTGAAAGCAATAATGTTGGAATTAATAAACCAAAAACAACAACTAAGATATGGTAACTGTAACAACAATTCCAGGAAACATTGTTGAGACAACAAGAACAATAGCAAAAAAGAACTAAGAGTTTTTTATGAAGAGTAAAGGTAATGAAAACACATCTACTTTTTTCTCACAGAACTCAGTAGAAAAATGCAATTGGCAAATTTAAATATAACCCTGATAAAAAGATTATATTTGCATCATGCTATATAGTTCAAATCAATTGGCAATTAGCCGATGCTCTACCGATCATTTCAATGAATAATATGATAAATAGTAGTTATTATTTTTGTTACTAATTCTCAAGAACAAAGAAAATGGATAAATTCACTTTCATATGTTTCGGTTTTATTACAATTCTAATCATCACATATTAAAAAAAACATTTAAATAAGTAAATAGTTTTTATTATTTTTGTTGTCAATTCCCAAGAATAAAGAAAATGTATAAATTCACTTTCATATGTTTAGCTTTTACTAAAATTCTAATCATCACTTTTTCAAACATTAACAAGGAGTGGAGGTAGTTAAAATAATAGCAGTATCAAGGGAAAAACTGTCCATTTGACATTCCCTTCTTTCTTTAATTTTTTTTATGGGTATGAAGACTCATTCTTTCTCATAAATTTTTTAAATCAATAATGCATGAATGGAAAGAAATTTTAAGTAAAATTATATTTTCTAATGTTGAATATGGCACCAGAATCCCATGACTTATTGTTGTCAACATGGGATGCACAGAAGTTTTATTGAAAATAATTTCTTTTATTCTTGTCATAGTTGATGGCTAAGAAAGTTTTTATTTTTATTTTTGTACGATTTTATAAAAAAAGAAAAACAAAGAAAAGAAATCTATCAACATTTTTTTTGTTGTTATTATTCTCATTTTTAAAGTTTTTTTTCGGTATTTTATGGAAATAAATGTCCCAAATTTTCTCGCTGGCTAAATGAAAAAGTACAAAAACAGAGGAAAGGAAACAAAAAAAAATCATTTACTTACATTATGTTTGTTTTTCACCTCCAAATAAAAGACTGAGAAGAAGAAGAAGAAAGAAAAAAAATTAATCCTAGAATTTTCTTAATCAACCTGCAAGGCTAATATTTTATGAATTTTTTTTCATGCTTTTGGTGAGTCTATTGAAGTAGTCAATCAGTTTCAGTGAGAAAGACAAAGTAGATTGTCTTTCACTTTTTATGTTTGTGTGTGTGTGTGTGTGTGAGATTATGTGTTGATAGTTGTATGAGCATCAATTCGGGCATGTGTGCGTTGATGTATGTCTTTTCTCCTGTTCCCATCTATATCATCACATGCATTTGTTTACAATGATGCTTACGTATATACAGATGAAAATGTTTGAAAACATTTAGGAATGGATATCTACAGAAGGATGCTGCGGATATCGTGGACTGAGCATGCAAGCAAAGATGAGGTGTTGGAAAAAATGGCAACAAAGAGGAAATTGATACTGAGCATCAGGAAGAGACAACTGAAGTTCCGAAATGAGGAAGGAGAGCCTGGAGAACCTGATACTGACTGGCCAGATAGAAGGCAAGAGTGACAGAGGAAGGCAGCAGATAGCATATTTGCAGGGCCTGTTCAGGTGGATGACAGAACGGGGGTTGCCAGGAGTAACAGGAGCAAACATAATAAAAGCTACAAGGGATAGGGAGATGTAGAGAACCATGATTGCTTACTTCCTGAAGGGACAGGACACATAGAAGTAGAAGATGTTCCTCATAGAAGTAAATGACTATCAAATATATATATATATATATATATATATATATATCTGTAGACAGATCTGTTTAGTTGCATTACAGCTCATCAGTATGGTTAGACATCTGATTGCTTTTACCCAGGATTGAAACTCGACCAAATTGCCGTCGGTCAATGATTCTATTGGCACTCAGTAGAAGGAGGCAGACTTTTAGCATGTGATATACCATGTATACATATGCCAATATTTAGAGTGTTCTAATTCATTTCTGAATGAATGATGCATAGATACTAGAGTAGCTACTATTTTTTCAAATATATATATATGTTGTGTGACCCCTAAAAGATTAATCACCAAAATGGAGGTTGGGAATAATAGTATATCAACAAGTACAAGACTCGTGCAGTGTAAAGTAGATACACTACTAGTGAACTGCAAGTCAGTATAATCACTCTACTCTGTTCTACATTTTATTCTAATAGTGTCCACGTATTTAAGAGGATAAGAGTATATCCCATTCCTGTATTCAAGTAGGTATGCAAGAATGTATATATACACTACCGGCCATAATTATTACACCCCACCACCCAGTGTTTTAAAAAAATGATGTATTTTATACTATTTTTTTAGTATTTATTGCCAAGTGAATAGTTGTTAATGAAAATAGAATGGTTCTTTTGTTAATACTGCACAATAACATGTGTATCATATGAATATTTAATAATTACCTATATTGCAGTTTCATCAATGAAGTATGAAAAAATTTAGGGGAATTTGGACGAGTTCATCTTTGCTTCCTAATCTTGTAAAGTTTTGCAAAGTAATAATAAAAAAAGAACCATTCTATTTTCATTTAGAACTATCCACTTGGCAATAAATACTAAAAATAGTATGAAATATTTAATTTCTTTTAAAAACTGGGGTGGCCTAATAATTATGGCCAATAGTGTAAATTAAATAAAAATCTGTGAAATGGTAAATCAGAAAATTTGAAAATCTTTTCCATATTTTATCAATAAAATTATCCTGAATAAAATTCTATTTCGGAAGATGATCTTTAGTTAAACATTTCATTTCATTTACTTATATATTTAAATTATTAATAAAAGAAAGGAGAAGAGGAAAAGATTTTATACCAACAAGTTTTGTTTTGTTTAGTTTGTTTAGCAGAATATCAACTCCTCATGGGTCATTGAATGCTGAAATTTAATTTTCTTGGGATTAGTAATTTTTTTAAAAAAAATAAATTGTCGGTAAAATTTCTTTCCTTCCAGAAATGTATTGCTGGTAACATTTTTTACTATAAAATTTTTCATACTTTCATATTGTTTTAATCCTAGTTTGGGGGTTATCTATTTGCCGATAACTTGGACCTTAACAAGTGCTACCACCCCAAGTCAGAGTGAAACTGGTAACAGCAGCAATTAAGAAGTTGTTCCATGCTTCTCAAAACCTCCCGATTAGAAACTTTGCTGCTGGATGTAGTTTATCATCATACCCAGGATGAAGTCTGTGATGACATTTATCAAGGTACTAGCAGTATAGCCCAGCGTTGCTTGGGTGTAATGAAAGCCTTAAGACTAATCCATGTTCCTGTAGCTCAGACTCTTTGGACATTGGTACGAAAGACTAAAAAGCAATAGTTGTTTCCAGTTAAAGCGAAACCGTAGACTGAAAGAAAAATGAATGGATGTAAGTCAAATTTTGATTTCCTGGTATCGATATCAAATAAGTTTTTTCATTGTAAACTGAATTTTGAAGGCTAAATAAGTTCTCTGAGTAAATGGTATCATGGCTGAGACTAAGAACTACAATTATACCTACTTAGAGCCAAACCCGAAGCAAAAACTAAAATAAAAGGGCTAAAAAAATACAGACAGACAAGCAGACACACACACAAACATCTTGCCTTTTATATATATATATATATATATATATATATATATATACACATATATATATTATTGATTTTCTGCACTATTGTAAGAACTGCAACTTTGAAACTTCTGAATATTGTTTCTTATGTCTTTGTCTATGAGTGTATCAAATTTGATTAAAATCGGACCACACCTTCTATAACCCGATTTTTTCGATTATCTATTTTCGATATTTATCGGGAGTACCTCGACACAAAACCTAACTAAGAATACTCACAGACACTTGTAGTACAACCGTGTAAATTTTCAATAAAATTGTTTGAGCCGTTTTGGACTCTATAAGTAACGGACACACACACACGCAGGCAAAGTTTCATTTATAAATAAGTTTAGATTAGATTTAGATTTAGAAATGTCGAAAAATAATGTTATGTGTTCAAATTGGAATCAAAGAATGTTTAAAAATATTCCAAAAATCTCTTGGTATTAAGGAAAGGCAAAGAAAGCCATAGAGAACACTAAAGCATGTCAAGTTTTGACACCGGCACATGCATTTAAGATAAAAAACCTTTATGTACTTTGAAGAATCTAAACAAGAAGAATGGGCTCAAAAGCTTCTTGCTTAATCCACATTGCCCTTCGTGGCTGAATTAGTTAAAAGTACATTGATTTGATGATAATTTCTTCTGTTGTGGGATGCAGGTTTGACTCCTGTCAGATGTTGCATTTTTCTTTAATAAGATTTCTTGAATATTCAGGCAGGTAATTGAAAAAGAAATAAGTTAAAAATTAATGGAACGTCTACTCAAATATGCATATTTTAAAAATAATGTTTAAAGTGATAGAAAAATGAATTAATGAAAAAGAAAATCCATTACAAACACACACACACACAGACACATGTACACACAGACATACACACACACACGAAAACTCAAAGCATTATCTAAATTAGTCATAAACTATAATCACTTAAGATGATGTGTTGAGTTTTTCTTTATTTATATCATATTGCTATGTATAATATCCACTGAGATCTCTATATATATCTATCACTTAATGTTAAATAAATCTTTCTGGATTATCCTCTTCTTTTACGGACTTGCCATCATTATATACATATATGTATTATAAAAATATAGTATTGTAATTGTGTTTAGTGCCAAAATTGCTGATTTTTTTTTAACAGTTTACTGGTAGAAAGGCATTTTAGGCAAGCATATTTTTTGTCATAAAGTGCTTGATATCAATAAACTATTAATAGAACCAAAATAAATATGATATCTTTGTGTGGACATGGTTTTTGCTTGATGAATGTTGTTATTTGTTTATCTTTGGTATTTACTGTTTATGAAGTGGTGTAGAATTTTTGTGTGGCTAATTGGTTTATATTGTGTTGAACAGTTTTAATCTTGCTTATGTATATGTGAGTTTAATTGGTTTATGTTGAGTTTATCTCTTTTTCTTCTTCTTTTATGTACCTTGTCCCTTCAGGACGTAGGCGATCATGGACTTCCACGTCTCCCTATCCCTGGTGGCTCTTAGCACCCTTTTTCCTGTAACCTCTCTCAGCCCCTGCTCTGTCATCCACCTACTCAGGCCTTTTAAATATATTATCTGCTGCTTTCCTCTGTCTCTTTTTCCCTCTATCTGGCCTGTTAGTATCAGGTTCTCCAAGCCCTCTTTCCTCGTTGCATGTTTCAGGAACTTTAGTTGTCTCTTTCTGATGCTCAATATTAATTTCCTTTACATTTCCATCATTTTCAGCGCCTCGTCATTGCTCACATGCTCGGTCCATGATTTCCGCAGCATTCTTCTGTAGAACCACATTTCAGCTGCTTCACGTTTTTCCTTCATCTTTGTTGATATTGTCCAACATTTGCTGCAATATTGAAGAACTGACATCACATAGCAATCCAGTACTCTGTTCCTTATTTCTAGTGTAAGTTTCATGTGTCTTAATACTTTACTTAGCTTCTGGAACGCATCTTTTTCCACGCCAATTCGCCTTTGGATCTCTGTGTCACACTTTCCGTCTTCAGTTAGAACACATCCCAGATATTTGAATTTTCGTACCTGCTTGATTTTAACACCCCCACCTGTATTTTCACTTCAGGCTGGTCATTTTGCTGATGACAATGCATTCGGTTTTCTTGCAGTTTAGATCTTATTTTTTTTTTGTATGTTGAAAAAATCACATACACACAAAGATATCAAATTACACCAAAACTACTTATAAATATGAAAAGATTGGTAAAGAGCAGCAGGGTAAAAAATCTTATACACATATTGTCCTAAATAGAAAATATTGTTATGTGTAGGACAATATGTATATTTATTGATATATATAAATGTGTGTGTGCGTTATGTAGAAAAAAAGCGTTCATGCTGACACGTGTGATCGAACACAAATCTCTTGACAACAAATGTATTCATTGAATGAATTGCAGTACTGGGATCATGTGGCCATAAATATTTAGTATATAAAGCACTCAGACAGAAGTCTAAGTGTGTTCTGTGTTGTACATAAGCACGAGCACTTTCCTTGTCAGACCCTCAGTCTTCGGGCATAGGGTGACCCAGTCGAGGCTCTGCCAAATGGTAGAATCTTGTCTGGGGAATATTAGACAACTAATTTTTGACTGAGCTATATGGCTCAAATTGCCTCTGTTAAAAAGGCCTTGTGCCATCTTCTGCCTCAGTGGGGAGGTAGATAAATGTCGTTCTGTGTTGTGCATCATTCTGGTGCTGTTACTCATTGAAGTGATTGTGTCTGAGTGAATTACTCAAGAGAATTATTCCGTATTATAGGAGTCTTTGAGTACATTGACTTTAGTTGAAAATAACAAAATATTATTACCCACTAATAGTGAGTTGGGATGTGCACTGTGGGGCAGTGCATATTGACTCGGAACAAGAAATCAGAGAGCCAAGTTTAAATTCTAGTTGAATTCCTTGCATTCACTTACACACAAACACCCTTGGGAAAGGTATGACTCCATCTCTTCCCCACCCCAGTTATGTGTTAAATAACCAGGGTAGATTGGGTTCTATAACCTTGGCTGGTGACCAGTCCTTCACAGAAAGTAATGGCAAGCTACTGCAGGATAATTTTCTGCCCAGTCAGTCATGTTTCTTTCAAGACATGATCACCCAACTGACTGAATAGTGAGTTACCAAAAGTTCTCTTTAGGATAATATAATGAAAAACTAAAATATATATATATATATATATATATGTGTGTGTGTGTCAAAAAAATGTGTATACATTTTACATTGTATAATATCCTTCTTGTTTACTGGAACTGACCCCTTTAGACTTTTTCTTGTGACAATAATTAAAAGATAAAGTCTACACTACAAAACCAGCAATAATTACTGAAATGAAAATATCCGTAGAGTAAGAATGCATTTAAATATCTATTGAGATGTTGATTGCTGATTGTGATTCCATTGTGTCGTGTTGTCAGCAATGTCTTGATCATAATGGATATCAATTTGAATACATGCCATGATAAAATCTTAAGAGCATGCATTTACAATAAATACTGTCTTCAAATGCATTATTTAAATTAAACATCGTTGGTCCTTGTTGCTTGAATTGTTTCTTTAGAAAACTTGAAAATGTTTATACATATATAGATAGTGTAGATATAGAATTGCACTTAATGTCTTCTTTCTTCAATATTTAGACTGTTTGGACTGTTGTCCTTATTTTTATTGCCATGTTTATGACATTTTGGCTAAGTATACATTCTGGCCTTCTTCAGGTGCTAGGAATTGGGAACCAAAGCTTTATTTTGATCACTGGGTTATATTTTTCTCATTCCATGTTTGATGCCACTTCTGGATGCCATGTAGTCATCTCCCTTTAACAAAAATAAATTGTAGCCAGGTACTGAACTCACAACTCTTTGGGTCAAGTCACTGTAGCTAACCAATGCCTGTATCCACTGGGCCTTGTGTCCTTGTATTGTTTCTTTAGAAAGCTTCAAAATATCTTTATATGTATTGGGTAGAAATAGGACTCCACTTAATGTCTTCTTTCTTCTTCTTTAATGTGCAGTGTCCCTTAGGACGTAGACAATCATGGTCCACCACATCTTCCTGTCTCCTGTAGTTTTTAATATATTTTTTCTTGTTATTCCTCTCAAACCCTGCTTAAGCCAATCAAGTATGACACATGCTGATTTCCTCTGTCCCTTTTTTACAAGATTTGCATATATGTTTATGTAAGCCCCAATAAGCGGACGTGTGTGTGTGTGTGTCTTTGCGCACATCAATAGGTGTGGAAATGTGTATATATGCCTGCATCTGTCATGACAACAGATTTCCCCCCACTTCCACAAAAATACACAAATACACGCAGCCCTCTGACGATCACAAGAATGTGAAACCCAAGGTTACAAACTCACACCTATCTATATCAGGTTCTCCAAGATCTTCCTCATTGCATGTCCCAGGAACTTCAGCTCAGTATTAATTTCCTTTTCATTTCCATCATTTCCAAAACCTCATCATTACTCACGTGCTCGACCTAGTTGCTTCAAGTTTTTTTTTAATCTTTGATGATATTGTCCAGCATTCACTGCCATATTGAAGAACTGATATCACATAGCAATCCAGTACTCTTCTTTGTTTCTATCAAAATTGTCCTATTTCTTAATACTTTACTCAACTTCTGAAATGCTTCACCATGCCAATTTGCCATCGGATCTGTGTTGCACTTTTCGTCTTCTGTTATAATATTTTTCAGGTATTTAAATGCTTGATTTTAGTATGCTCCACCTGTATTTGGCATATTGAGCTGCCCTTTTTAGTAATCATGCGTTCAGTTTTCTTGCAGTTTATTTGTAGTTTTTTCCTGTCACTCTCTTCCGCTACCTTCTGTAGGATGTCTTGTAGTTTTCTTTCTGTGTCTGCTATCAGCACTGTATCATTTGTGTACCTTACGTTGTTTAAATTGTGGCCTCCAATGACGAAGCCAGGCATAACTTCTAGGGTCCTCAAAATATTCTCGCTGTACAAGTTGAACAGATCCGGTGAAAAGACACATCCTTGTCTTACGCCTCTTTCTATCTTTGTGTATCTGCTGAATTCATTACCTGTCTGTATACAAGCAGTTTGTTGCCATTAAAGGTTTTTGGTTACTCTTAATTTTTTCCCAAATATGTTAAGGCTGCCGAGCATCTCCATCAATTCTTTGTGGTGTATTTTGTCAGACGCCTTTGCATAATCAATAAAGCACAGGTATACGTCCTTCTTCATTTGTATTGCCCTTTCTGAGAGCATCCTAATCATAAATATGGCGTTCTTTGTTCTAGTGTTTTTGACAAAACTACACTGTTTTTGTCCTATCTTTGGCCTGATTCTGCTTCTCACTCTATTCATCAGGATTCAGACGATCAGTTTTGTTACATGGCTCATTAAACAGTTCTGTGGAGTTCGCACTCGTTTGCTCCTGGCTTCTTAGGCAGTGCTGTGAAGATCGACTTGCTGAGGTCATTTGGTATCACACCACTATTATAAATTTCATATATTATTTCTGTAATTTTCTCTCTACCAAATTCTTCCAGGGCTATCAGCAGCTCTATGACTATGCTGCTTTGTTTCTATTCAGTTTGGATATTGCAGCTTCCACTTCAAATTTTAATATTTCCAGTCTGTCCTCATCTTTGTGTATTATCAGTTGCTCTCTCTTCTCATGGAAAAGACCTTATGTTCTTCCCATCATTGGAGTATTTTCTCTTTCTCCAGTATGATTGTTCCTTCCTTAGATTTTATACATCCTGTTGAAGAGCAGGTTTTTTTTCCTGTCAGTTCTTTTATTTCTTTATGCATATCTGTTTTATTATTTCTGCTCAATCTCTCTACTTCTGCACATTTGTCATTGAGCCATTCCTCTTTAGCCTGTCTGCATTTTCTCCTTATTTCCTTGTGTAGTTTCCTGTACTCCAATTCCATATCTTGGCATCATTTTCTGTCTCTTTTGCATCATGTCTGGAATCTCTTTAGTCATCCACTCTTTTTTTCTTTTGTGCTTGATTTTCTTTGGGACAATGTTGTTTGCTGATGTCACTATTGCTTCCTTCAGCGAGTCCCATTTCAAGTGTCCTTTTCCAATTTGTTTTTCGTGTTTGATTTTCATGCTGTTAGTGTATTCTTTCTGTAGGAGTGTGTTGTATTTCAGTTTTGGTGCTGCACTAGGCTTCTCCAATCTCCGGATTTTCACTTTTAGTTTGCAGATGACTGTTGCTAACGTCCTGTTAAAAATCAGGGAGTAGGGGGGAGAAAGAAGAATGTAAATATAAAGTATATACTTAGTATAAGCTCAAATAAGTAGTAAAGGAAAATATGCCAATTCCCCCAGTTACTCCTAACTAGCTAAAGAGAAAGCATTTCGTTTCCAGGTGGCATAGGCATCTCATTTCCAGTAAACAGAAGTTTGATACTTTCTTTGAAATTTCTTAGTTTTTCAAAGGAACCTTCTGTTTCATTTGGATAATTCTGACCAATGCATGTTTTGCTAATATGAAGTTGAACAGCACATGGTCCAAGGGTGGGGGGGGGAGAGGAATTATAACACTATTAAATATTTCACATTACAAAACTCAATTACATTTTAAATTAAACCTTAACATATTTACAAACTTGAGAACAAAAAAATAAAATAAAATAAATTATTCTGAAAGGGAAATATTAAAAACAAAGCATGAAAAACATGGTGAAACAAAGATTTTTATTTTCTTCTTACCTACTAGTCTAATCTACCAAAGGACACGAGTGTTTGCAAAACTATGCATCTCATTTTCAGTCAACAGAAGATTAATATTTCTGAAAGGAAAATATTAAAAACAAAGCATGAAAAACATCATATATTAATATTTAAATTAGGTGTTAACCCCTATAAAATAGGTTTTGGGAAGAGAGTAGTTAGTCATTAAAAGGATTTGCTGATGTTACCAACTCTGGCTTTGATTCAAGGATTTGTATATCCAGCCAAAAGAATCTCAAAGAAAATTTGCCGACCAACTAAAATCTGAAAGAGAACCTCCTAGAACTAAGTGGGTAAATAGAAATTTTTGACTCTTTCATTGACCAAACTCATAATTATTATTTATATACACATTTGAAGATTTCCAAAAAGTAAAGCACTTAAAATACTTTGCTAGTTTAACTGACTAAAGATACTTCACACCTTACCTTCCCCTTCTCTCCTCATAACACTCGCGAGTAGTAAACTCTATGTATCTTGTTTTGAATGCAACAAAAATTGTATGTTTGTAAATATTTTATTTGGTGTTTTTGTAAATTAAATATTTGTCTGTGATTTAGCTCTGTGTTTTGGTCAATCATTTTTCTTTCTTTTGTTACAATATAGCATGTAACACTTGCTGTAAAAATTGAATAAATCTGGTGATAAGACACGTCCTTGTCTTAGACACTTTTCTATTTTTGTACATCTGCTAAACTCATTTCCTGTCTTCCAGTATAGATTCTTGATTATTTTAATGTCTTTCCCAAATATGTCTAGGTTGCCAAGTGTTATGTCGTGAGTAAGAATAAATAACTCAACAACAGGAATAGGTTAATTGTTGTATTCCATGAAAATAGTATTTACAAAGGTTATTAGTATCCAATACAAGAATAAGGGTTAATCGTCTCAACCGTCGTAAGACGTAGTATGAGCAATGGGTACTTCCGGGTCGTCACCGGAAGTCTACGACTGACTTGTCGATCGGCTGCTCAGCACACTCTCCTACGTAGATGCCACCATTACTTTACATAGTAATGGAATAGTCCATTATAGCCGAATAGGCACGGGCGTCCCAACACCGAACATCTTTATCAAGTCTTTGTAGCATATTTTGTTAAATGCCTTTGTGTATTACTCTGCATTTGTAATACCCTTATTCATAACATTCTGAGTATGAATATTGCATTTCTTGGTCTAGTGTTCTTAATAAAATTCCACTGGCTTGAATCTACTGTACACATTATTCATCAGAATTGAGATGAAGAGTTTTGTTGTTTGACTCATTAAACTGATTGGCTGATGGAGTTCACATTCGTTTGCACTTGGCTTTTTAGGCAGTGGTATGAAAATTGAGCTGCTTAGGTCTTTTAGTATATTGCCACTGTTGTAGATTTCATTTATTATTTTTGCAATTTTATCTAAGCCAAAATTTTCTAGGGTTGTCAGAATCTCTATTACAGTACTGCCTGGTTTTGGTGCTTTGTTCCTATTCAATTTAGTCAGTGCAGCTTCCACTTTAGTTTTTAATATTTATAGTCCATCGGTATTTCTGTGTATTTAAAGCTATAGGGTGCGTCAATCATGCTTGGTACAAGGCCACTTCCAAACATAGCCAACAATCCAAATAATTTTGAATATCATCAGGTGGTTGAAAAGATAAGTGGAATTTTGTTAACAGAACTGGATACTATAGCATATTTGGGAGAAGAAAAATGTTCATTGAGAAACAAGTAATGAGTTTAGGGTATCAAGAGTTATAGAAATGTTCATAGTAAATTTGTTGGAAGAGTTCATGTGTTTGTTTGGTAGGAATGTCTTTGAATGAAGAAGAAATATTTAATGGAATCAGCGTACGAGAAAGAAGGAGAAGAGAACAATGTTCTGGGTGGGCATAAAGTTTCTGCCTTGTTGCATTTTATTTTGTTGTCTCTGCTGCTTCCATCTGACTGACTGACACTAATCGAAGTCATTTATATATTCTTTACATTTTCCGCACTGGATCACAAAGTCTTTTTTAGTCTTGCAAATTGCTCTGATTGGTCAAAAAACCAATTTAACATCTACTCGCAAAATCCAGTTTCGACTTTTTCTGTAAGCACAAGGTTAATTCTTTTTCTATGCGGCAAAACCAGGATTTTACACGTCATTGTAAATTTTTGTAAAATTGAAGAAGAAAGTTGGTTTTAATTCTTAATTTCCTATCTGCTACATGTTGTTAGTTGCACTCTTGTTGTGGAAGAGATCTCCAATGTATTGTTCCCATTGCTGAAGTATTTTCTCTTTCTCTAATATGAGCATTCCATCCTTGGATTTTATACATCCTGTTGATGTTTTTATCCTTTTAGTTCTCTTATTTTTTATGCATGTCTCCTTTATTAGTCATACTGAGTCTCTCTATTTCTGTACATTTGTCATTGAGCCATTATTCTTTAACCTGTCATTTTGCTTTTTATTTCCTTGTGTCATTTCCTGTATTCCGTTCCATGTATTTGCATTGTTTTCTGTCTCTTTTGTGTAATGTTGAGAATCTCATCTGTGATAATTTTTCTTCTTACATTGGTTTTTCTTTTGGATGATGTCATTTGTTGATGTCACTAATGCATTTTTTAGTGTGTCTTATTTTAAGTTTTTGTTTCCAGTTGGACTTGAAAAACTTGTTTTCCTGAAAAATTGTTGAAAGAGAAAAAATATATAATCTTTGAACTGAAAGCTGTACTGATTGCCAAATGTCAAATGTTTCCTTATAAAGAAATGGCTAATATTAAAAATATGTTAGAAATGGCAGGATTACTCATGTTCTGATTGATGTTTCTCCCTTTGATTAGAGGATTTGTGCACTTTACTTTGGATCTAACTAGAGTTCTCTAGATATCTACTTAGGATCAAATTCTAATATCTGTGCCCCCTGCCTTCCTTAGGATTTGCAAGTTCTTAAGAATTTTGGTGTAATGGATATATCACTTGTTCGACTATTTTCAGGTTAAATACTTATAGAATACATTTTTTCACTTTATATATATATATATATATATATAATAATATTAACTATAGGAATAACAATACCAATAATAACCAAACTAACTCTACTGAAACTAATATTAATTAAGCTATAATTTAAATTGTCTTGTAGAACCCACCGAGAACAAACTCGAAGGGAAAAGAAGGGGAAGTAAAAAAAAAGAAACAAACGAAGTACATGAACAAACAGTCAAGCACTCGTAAGACAGAAAAAAAACCCAAGATGAAAACCCTAACACTAAAGCGCTCAATATGGAAGTAGAGCAAACAGACAGAAAATCTGAGCAAGAGCCAACAACCTACCATGGTTTTACCTGACAGCTCATCAGAGAAATATATATATTTGCGTTAGCAAGCAGATGAAGATAATGATGTTACAAGTGTAGTTATGGCTACTTAAGATGATTTTGGCATTGACAGAATTACAGCCATAATAAATATATGACAGTTGCAATATACCAGAAGACACCTGTAGATGGCATTGCAGAAGAAGCCAAGTGCAAATGAATGCAAACTCTATTGGACTCACTGAAAACATTCAAGGGAAGAGGAGCAGAGGGAAGCAGCACATGACCTAAAGAAGGGGCTTGTGCAAATGATAGAGATCACAGGATTTAGGAGAGATAGTAAGAATGCAAACTTTGCTAAGAGCTACAAAGGACATTTTACATAGAATATTTGCTTTAGGGTGACAGAAATTATGAACAGAGAAACTGTTGTAACCCTAAAAGGTTACTGCATGAGTAATCCCCAAAACGGAGGTTGGGAATAAGAGTATATCAACAACTACAAGACTTGCACACTGCGTGAAGTAGATACACTGCTAGTGAGCTGCTCGTCAGTCTTATCACTTTCCTCTACTCCAATAGTGTCCATGTATTCAAGAGGATAAGAACCATTACATTCCTGTATATAGGTAGATATACAACTATACAACAGAAACTAAGAAGCGTATGAAAGAAATTCTTGTTTTTTTTTTTCACCCTGTAGACTCTCTTTTGCCATATATGATCACAGCTTTAGCATGCAAAATGTTGCTGCTGTCATTTCCAAGTATGTTTTTGGCCATTATTTGGTATGATCAGTTATTTTAAACAAAGCCAGCATGCTTAGACTCTTGGAGGTGATGCCTTGTGACTTGGTGCTAGCTTAACCATCAAGGGTTTTCAAATGGTTCTGTTTACCCAGTTGCATATGTGAGGCTTTGCTTAACCTTTTGTTTTAGTTTTCCAAAGATTCCACATATTGTGATCACCTCTCCAACACAAAATAATCAAAAAGATTTCTTCAAAGACAAACCAACCATGAAATTTGTAGTGAGTACAAAATAATAGTAACTCACTTTACCCACTCTCTTCAAATTCAGATGAAGTTAAGAAAAAGATGGAAAGGAATTCACAAGCTTATGTGAAATTTTCTTGAGACCAATGAAAACCTTGCCTTTACAGAAATTGTCTGGTGAGCTGAAAAGAAGGAGGAAATAAATTTGTGAGCCTATGTGAAATTTTTTTTTAAGACCAATGAAAACCTTGCCTTTACAGAAATTGTCTGGTGAGCTGAAAAGAAGGAGGAAATAAATTTGTGAGCCTATGTAAAATATTTGGACCAATTTCTTTGCATAAATTATCAGTTCAAGAAGACAAAGTAAAATAGTGAACCTCTACAAAATTTCTTTTGATATAAAATGAGGAGAAAAAGGAAATTAATAAGAGAAGAGTATCTGAAGTCATGTGAAAAGTTTGGTTTTGGTTCTTCATGACTAGTGTTTAAAATCTTGCCAGTGTAAAATTATTGTCAGTAATATTGGCCTTTAACTAAGTACACAGCAATTTGAGTTTTCTTTCAACAATCCAAGAAACCTAAGTCTTTCAAACTATCTCTCATAGTCTACTTTTGAAATTTGTGCAAACTTCTCAAGAAAAATATTTTATTTTTTTTAAATATTTTTTTAATATTTTGTATCAGTTCATTTAATCTGTTGTATGAACATTTCCTTTTCATAAAAATTAATTAAAACTATGCAATTCAAAAAATTTTTTATTTATTTTCCAGAAACAAGCTACTGACAATACCAAGTGTGTAAATTCATAAATAAATTCCTTATCTTGGTTTGTTAAAATTACTAAGTTTAAAGTTTCCTTGTCATTGACATCCTTCATTAATGTTCTTGGTACGGGTAAACCAACTGTTGATTTTGACCCCTAATCCCACATCACTATAGATTAGAACCCAGGTCTCATAGTTAGAAAGTGAATAATTCTAGATACTCACTCATGTGCCCAAATATAACACACACACACACACACACATATATATATATATATATATATATATATATATATATTTAGTGTATCGAGGCAGCAAATAATTTTCAAACATATACTGTTAAATATAAGAGACGATGAATGTCTATTATGTTTAATTACTCATACACACAGTAAAAAGAACCTTCAGATATTGGAGGCCATCTACATTAAATCCAAACAACCCACACTTAATAAAATCACGTTTAAATCCGGTCATAACACATTACATTGCATTTGAATACATGGTTCTGTTGTCATTTCGCACTATCACGCGGTGTGACATCATAGAACCGCATTTCAAATTTGCAAACTGCGTTTGTTATTTTTGGTAACTATTGCCGTTGGATAGCTGAGTTTTATGTCAATACAAAATAAAATCGTCAGTGATGGTGGATGTTATTGTATTACCTTCTTAATAACTCCTCTGAAGATGGCTTATGTGAGACGAAAGCTTAGAACCAAATTAATAAAAAATTATCCAAATGTTGGAGAATTTTTGTCTTTATTTTCAACTGAAATTAAAGCCAAAATACGACGTTTAGAACAGCTCATGATTAAACATAATAGACATTCATTGTCTCTTATATTTAACAGTCTATGTTTAGAAAATATATATATATATTAGCTTTTGGTCATAATTAAATTAAACCAGTACAGAGTTGTATTAAAAAGTGTCCAGTAAATTTATATTGTAGAACTTTCTAATATTTTTTCATTTGGAAATGAATTTCTGCAACCTAGGTTTCAACCTTTCAGCATTTTTAGGTGATTTTCAATAACTGATTTTTTTGTTTTTCAAATGAACAAGGCTTTTTATGAATGCACAACTAGAATTTTCAAACAGTCAAAAATTTTCAAAATTAGGGAGGAGTTATTCCAGGATCCTACAACACTTTCATCTCTATTTGTATGATCCTAGTATATATTTGTAGGTATGATTACATCTGGACATAATTTCCGATCTTTGATTTAGTAACTTTTTTCATTCTGGAAACAACAAAATAGCTAACTTTTCCTCCTGGCACAATCTGCATACATTGTCATCATTGGCTATTTTAACTATACTCCAAGTTATATCAGGGTTTTTTTCCATTTTTTAATTTTAATTTCTCTACATGGCTAACCAGTTTGGTACAATTTTTTAGGTTTTTCAGTTTAAATTTAAATTGATGATTATTCCATCTGTTTTTAAAAATGTATTTAGTAGACCCAAAATGTTTTTTTTTTGTCCATCGATGTCATGTACCTCTTCTTTCTAAATAACCACTTCTGTTTTACAAAGTTTATTAAGTGGACATTTGTTTTTGTCCCAACAGCTACTTACCTTGTTAATAATGTTATTTGTATGTTGTTATTTAGGTTTCTGGAGTTTGTTTTTTATGTAAATTTCTAAATTCCTAGTAATAACTCAATTTGATTGAATTCCTATTGAAAATTTTGTTTAATTCTGAGTATTTTGCAAAGTTTTTATTGTTTTTAAAAAAATATTTGAGCAATTTTTTTTATTTTACTTGTAATTTGAACGGTAGATTGAACCAAATAATGCTTGAATTTCTATTATTATTTTTTGTTTGTTTGCTTGGCTGATGTTTGTTTTCTAAAATGTTATATGGCCTGATACTTTTAAGGCATTTTCATAACCTTTTTTCTTTTCATCAAAGATAGATTTGTTTGACAATATATATATATATGAATTGAATGAGTAAAGAACAGGTATAAAAAAAAGCATCTTTAATTAACATATTTCATTTTAATAAGCTTCTTCAGAAAGCTTTAAAGACGAATGAATTAAAAATTTTAAAAATGCAGTAGAGACATTGTTGATTTAGATTTGATTTTATTGGTCAGATACACGTTAAACTGAAAACACTTTTTTCTACCTGTTCTTTACTTATTCTATTCATCTTGTTGGATTTCAATCTACATATTCAACTCATAGTGCGGTTTTATATTTTTGTATGTGATCTATATTTTTTATACAATTGCGAGTATGTTGGTAGATATATGTATAGGGATGTGTGTGTGTGTGTGTGTGTGTCAACTACTGTTAGTGCACAAATATGTATATTTGTGCATGCATACATAAAGAAAAGTGAAATGGAGAAGGGGTTCCTGACACCATTTATATTAGTCCTTTTATAAGCTTTTGTTTTCTCTGTAATACACTAGTGACTAAAAAGTATCTTTTTTTTTTTTTGAGTAATGGGACAAAGTAATAGTTGGTAAGATTGTTAAGAGGTAAAAAAAAAAAATTGTCCAAACTATTCCAAGTCAGCAGTTTGATACTGGCAAAGAGTCAAATGACTTCCTCTTGTCAACTTCTAAATCAAGCAGACTCTTGGCTCATTTTATTGAGAGACAAAGCAGAAATGCCATATATCAGAGACTCTTTGGACTGATTCCAAATTTGCTTCACAAAAAAAACAAAAAGACAAAAAGAGAGTCTGATTTTGAATAAATAAGCTGGGGAGACGTTTAAAAAATATTTTTCATTGTCATCATTGTTATGATTTTCAACTAAGTAAGGAGACGAAGAAACTTGAAGTAGCAGAAATGTGGTTCTACAGAACGATACTGAGACTACCAGACTTGGAAAGATGAAGACTGTCAATCTAGTGCCATACGTGACACATGCTTTGGTGATCATATCTCAAAAGAGACATGACTGACTGACAGTAGATTTTTACTACAGTAAGCTGCTATTACTTTCTGCCGTAGACTGGTTGCCAATCAAGCCTATAGAACCTAGCCTATACTGCTTTTAAGCCATAGCTGAAGGGAAGAGACAGATTAATACCTTTCCCAAAGATATCTAAACTTATTTATAAATGGAATTTTGTCTGTGTGTGTGTGTGTGTTCGTTATTTATAGACTCTAAAACAGTTGAACTGATTTTCTTGAAAATTTACACAGTTGTACTAAAAGTGTCTGCAAGTGTTCTTAGCTAGGTTTTGTATTGAGGTACCCCTGATAAATATTGATAATCAAAAAAATCGGGTTATAGAAGGAGTCGTCCAATTTTAATCAAATTTGATACACTCATAGACAAAGACATAAGAAATGATATTCAGACGTTTCAAAGGTTGCAGTTCTTAAAATAGTGCAGAAAATCGATAATATATATATATAAAAGCTTTCATTATATCCGAGCAACACTGGGCTCTACTGCTAGTTGAATATAGCTGCCACATCTTCAATTCTGCTACATTTCTTGAGTTTTTTGACAAAATTCAAAGATGAATTTTATCAGTTCTGACCTGGGATTTTGGCTTGAATCCTTTTCCCCATCACCTTAATGTAGCTTCACTACTCATTGAATTTATGTCTGAAGAAATTATCCAAATCATGCTAGATTCTGTTTCAGTTTTCTTTATTGGTAATCCTGTTGAAGAAGGTTGCAAGAGGAAATGGAAAATTCAGGCACAACTGACCATATATGGAGGGAAAGGTTGATAACTGCTCTGCTTAGGATGAAGTTGAAATAACAGCCAGAGAACATCAATACAAAAATTACCAGCACATATTCTTGGCTATAAAAATATTCTAGGCATCAATATAATTTGCTAGACCTGGAATTTCGAACATAAAACTTTATATAATCTTTTCATAATATAAATTGTCTTATTCAGTCACAGAAAATTTCCTTAATACTCCATCATCATTCCAGAAGACATAATAGTAAAAAAAAATTGTATTGATAGCAACAAAGATAAGTATTATAGTCCCATTGTAAATAATATAGGTAATAACTTGTTCTTTGAAAAATTCAAACAGAAATGGTTCCAGTAGTTACCAGAGTACTGGAAATGATGCTGGCGTAATAAGAAGGTTTTCTGTTGCTCAATCTCTAACCTTAATTACTTCTAATCTGAACACTTCATAAAAAGAGAAACATTGATGTGCATGTAAATAAATCTTATGAGAATAGCAATAACAAAGATCATAATGATAGTGCTAGTCATAACAGCAGTTGAGACAATGCTACAAGTCATAATAAACCTCCTATGGAATAATAATGGTTTTGGGGTGTGTTCAGTAATATCTTAGTAACTACAAAGACTTACTGATTTACCAATTCTGATGATGTTTTCTTTTGTTTACAGTTGGTGAATAAAAAAAATAAAATCATCTTTGATGTCCTATCCTTTTGTTCATTGTCAGCACCCACACCCAACCTCTGGTCTTGCATATTCCTGAATCTGCAACCTTTTGAAGAATTTTAAATTCTTATTATCTGCCAATTTTTTTTTATTTTTTATTTTCTCTTATGCAAAATTTTTATGATGAATATTCAGATGTCTTGGCTGTTATTGAAACCCATTGGACTTTTTTGTTATGTTTATTGTTTATTCTTTCTTAAACAAAAAAATAAAATGATTGTCTTTAAAATACAACACTTAAAAAAACAAGTTCTCTGACAATTGTATTTGAACAGACATGACTGCTATGAAACAGGTTATTAACGTTTAATGACCTCCTTTTACTTAGAATTTTATCATACGTAAATTTAGAAAATGGCTCATGAAAGTTCTCAACAGAATTTGTCTTCAAGCAGCTGAAATATTTGGACAAAATGAACTGCAAAGATAATTTTTTATTTCTTTTTTTCAGCATCTGCATCTGTTGAGGTGTATGGGATGCTTTAAAATTGAATTTTTTTTCTTTTATCCAAAACCAAAATTCTGCTAATCTACAAACTATCGTTCAGCAATAAATTTCCTTGATAAAAATTTACTGTAGTGTGACAGAAAAGACAAAAAAAAATGGATGAAATAAACAGGCTAGGTTCGTCTCTTTTGTCTTCTTCTTCTCTCTCTTTATTTTTCTTTGTCTTTGTCTTCTTCTAACAACCCAAGCACAGTCAACAAGAAGCAAAAACAGTCTGCCATTCTCAAAAAAATGGCTTGCTTTATACAGCCGAGAATCGACCATAATTTGCATGTGAGCAACATGACAACGAGATATTGCATTAACTGTCCGAGAAAACATGGGCATTGCCATTTTGGTTCTTTTTATCACAGAGTAACTGGATTCTACACGATGCATAGACTCATTGGCATTTTCGAGGTAAGCCGTTTTCACAATTTTTCCCACATTTACAAGCCACTTTTGACATGTTGAGTCGCGCACAGAAACTTATTCTTTAACTGTGTAAATCTTTTTCAACTTGACTCCCATTTATTTGGAATATAACCCTGAATAAAGTCTACAACTTGAATAAAACAGTTAATTAAATGAAATTGATAAACACACATTCAGTGCTGATAATTGCAGAGATGAAGAATAAGTCCTGATAATAAACAAGTACTAATTTAAGATAATCTTGCAAATTAGTGGGCTAGATTTACTTTCATTAAGCAGTTATATTCAACCTAATTACAATTAACAAGAGATAAAGTGCTAAGAATAGGTCAGTTAACGTGATCTGATTATTCAATAAGGCTTGTGATATACTTGTCAAAATAGTGTGATAAGATTGCATCACTATTTTAGTCAATTTGGCTTATTCAATTTGATCAACTGAAGTTGTTTTTATGAAGTTGTTGTATACCTCTGAGATCATTTGCTCAGTGTTATTCAATTTAAGCCTTTTTTTTTTCTGTATTTAAGTAGCATTTTTACCTTTGATAAAATGAAATGATATGCTGAATATGTTATTTTATCCCATCTTTAGTGTTAGCATCATTAAAAAAAATGACATTAGCTTTGATAATAAGAAAAGAAATACACTCTGATAAAAATAGACCAATCAAAATTGATCATTACGAACAAACTTGGTTAAAACTATGCCTTCCTAGTATCATTTACCATCAAAAACAAGCATTTTGGCTTATAAAAAAGATGCATATATTTTACTGATGACTGTACTCATCAACAGTTTAAGTATACATAAAAGCCAGGATGTTGATGGCTGAATTTTCAAGTAGGCAAACACTTCCTTCTAAAGCAATACAATCTTTTTATACCTTCTGAATTTGACAGCTTATAATACACATTTTTTTTCTTAAGGAATGGCTTTGAAAAACCACCCAAAGTCTTGTAGACAGTTGTGGCATCTTACGAGTTTACACAAACTTAAAATTATAAAAGCATGGCAAACAAATTGTTGGATTTTTCAAATATAATTTTACATATTAATAACGAATATATAATAGCTAAATATAAAATAAATAAGGGGTTTTTATGGAGATCATAATTTATTCTGACAAAAGAAATCGTCTTGAAGCTAAAAATGTGACAAATGTTCTAGTTATAAATTTGACAGGTCTTTAATTGGATCATTGGGACTGCAGCAATTCAGTTCAAATGTGACTAAGAAACCACAACACAGCTGATGATACTAGAGTCAAAAAGCATCACACTTCTGTACAGAAATATGATGATAAGAAAATTTAACTCTGGAAATAATCTAAACTTATTTATAAATGGAACTTTGTGTGTGTCCGTTACCGATAGACTCCGAAAAGGCTGAACCGATTTTCTTGAAAATTTACACAGTTGTACTATAAGCATCTGCAAGTGTTCTAGGTAACCCCAATAAATATCGAAAATTGATAACTGAAAAAATCGGGTTATAGAAGGAGTGGTCCAATTTTAATCAAATTTGATACAAAGACAAAGACATAAAAATGATATTCAGAAGTTTCAAGGTTGCAGTTCTTACAATAGTGCAGGAAATGGATAATATATATATATATATATATATAAAAGGCAAGATGTTTGTGTGTGTGTGTGTGTGTTTAACTGTCTGTATGTCCTTTATACAAATCCACAATTTTTATCCGATTCTCAACAAACTTCACTCAAATAATCTTTAGGCTGAGCTCCAGGATTGTGGATTAGTTTTAAAGCTTTAATTACAACCGAGCAATTCCAGGCTATACTGCTAGTCTTCAATAAATGTTTTCTATTAAATTATAAAAATGTTTTAATTGTTTTTGATACCACATAAAGGGATTTGTTTCCATTCTCAGATTAAATTAAAATAAGCAGAACAGGTTCTTAAAGATTACCTGTCTTTATAGAACCTGTTCTTGGAAATTTGGGATGCCATTATTTCTTATAGGCGAGATTGAAGTTCCATTTAATCACAGCAAAAGTATTGTATCAAACAGAAACTTTGAGTTAGTGAAAGTTGGTGAAGCCCATTCTTTTTTTTAACCTTGTGCACTAATGCTACAGAATCACAGAAAAGAACTGTACCAAATAACAGAAACTACATGACTTAAGGACTATCAACATCAGCAATGACTAAAATGGATAGCACATGTAACTTGAAGAGAAAATAAAGATATAATGAAGATGTTAATATTCTTCACTGTTTGAAACAAAAGGTAAGGAAGGAAATGCTCCCATTAATACTAGAAAGAGTGATAACAGCCATTAAACTTGAGAAACCTGTCACTTCTTCGGAATATCCCCGTTGAGGTACTAACCCTCCTTTTCAATTTGCTGCTTATGAAAGGCCACCCACATCCATGGGGTAAATCTAACAACATATTTTTGTCCCAGGTTACGTTTATTAAGAAGGTAGATGTGCCTGGTGACCCCCTGGAATTTTGACCCATTGCCATCGGGAATTACTTTGTGAGAGTTTTTCACTGGATATTGGCCCAGCGTTTGGAGGCTGCCATTCCGACCCATCAAGACCAAATCGGGTTTAAGCATTTTGATGGCATTGCCTCCAATGTCCTTAAACTCCATGCAGCCCACTCGCTTGCCCATACCAAGTTTAAGAATCTGGTGGTCGCATCGGTGGACATACGCAAGGCCTTCGATTCCATCTCTCATGAGGCGATTCTTGCATCGCTTGAGAGGAGAGGGGTTCCTCTTCTATTATTGGGATACATCCGGGGGACCTTAAGATTCAGCAGGTTGTTAATTGGAGGGAATTCGATCCATCCTAGGCATAGGGGTGTTAAGCAGGGAAATCCTCTTTCTCCCTTGTTATTCAATCTCGTCCTTGATACAGTCCTTGAAGGCAACAAGGAATTCACTGTATCAATCGGCGGACTGAAGCTTAATCAGATGGCTTACACTGACAATCTGATTTTGTTTGCCAGTTCCATCGAGGAAATGCAGAATAGGCTTGACCGTCTGTCAGTCGGCCTAGGTCGGCTGGGCTTAGACCTCAGTATTGCCAAATGTAGGATCCTGTCAATCCGTGGCAGAAAGAAGAGGAAGATGAGTTATGTTGACACTGAGATCTCCATCATGTTCGATGGCGTTGCCTGCCACATCCCAGTTCCGATACCTTGGGGTGTGGTTTAATCACCGGGGGGTGGTACATATGCCCCTGAGTTTACCAAAATTGCTCGAGAGACTCAACCAGGCTTACCTGAAGCCACAAAAAAAGCTCATTATTCTGAAAACATTTCTGTTGCCTCGTCTACAACATCAGCTTACATTTGGACGGTTCCGAAAGAAAGAGCTTGTGCAGGGAGACAAATCCATCCGACGCACGGTCCGCAAATGGCTCCGGTTACCCGTGGACTGCCCTAACTCTGCCATACACTGCCCAACAAAGTACGGTGGATTAGGCGTCAGCTCGCTTGAATTTATGGTAACAAATTTGAAGAGGAAAAGACTTTCTGTGATGTTTGATTCTGATGATGAGAGCATTACCATCGCTGCTCTCCCAGCCGTAGCAAGCCTGATGAATTACCACTATGCTGGATCCACGACATGCTCCGTGGAATCTCTGGTAGAAGACCTCTACAAGAGGTTGGACACCAAGGGTCTCCAGGGCTACGAACGCATACCAGCTGTCAACAGCTGGCTAGAGCAAGCACCGACATCGCTTGCCGGTTTTGACTTCCAGGAGACGGTGAGGGTATGGCTAGGCTGTATGGGCACACCCACTCGACTATCTCAGGACGGGCGTAATGTATCAACCAACTGCAAATGTGGTGGCTCTGCTCGAGTGAGCCTGCCGCACATTGCCCAAGCCTCTCCAATCCTTCATGGTCTTCGGGTTAAGAAACATGACAACATGGTCGCTCATGTCGAAAGGATCATAGCTAAGCGGGGATTCGTGGTCCATCATGAGCACAGGTTTCAAACATCTAACGGCCTATGGAAACCGGATCTCACTATCATAGGCAAGTCGGACATTATCTTGCTGGACGTGCAAATCCGCTTCAACTCTGTTGTGGGTAATCTTGATACCTGCAATAGGAAAAAGGTGGCTAATTACACCCAGCCCTATGTCCTTGATGCGGTACAGAAGTGGGACAGATCTAATAAAGACATAAAGGTTATTGCTCTGACCTTTAATTGGCGCGGAGACCTAGCGCAACAATCCTATCAGGATTGTTTGAAGAATAAACTACTAAGATGGATGCATTTTGGGCCCATCTCCCGAATGATCCTAAGGGACACGGCTCGAATGCTTCGAGCATATTGGGTGGCCCCAGGAGGGAGTTACCCAGCTGTGTCATCAGGGGAGGGCGCTTACCCACCACACTAAGCAACTGAACCGGTGATGTAGTTGGGTAGACCTCGATCGGCACGGGACTAACTCACCTAACCTTATATAGGTTAAAGGGAATGTCTCGCTGCTGCCCAAAGATGACACACGATACGCCCCACCTCCCATAGGTCAATGACAAATGCCTTGTCATCTAATTAGTGATGCGCATGAACGGATCAACTTCAGTTTTCTAAAATAAAAGATACAAAAACTGCATCCAGCAGCAAGGCCTCTGATTAGAAGGTTGCAAGGAGTATGGACCCACCTCATAATTGCTGTTGTTCCCAAGCCTACCTTGACCCGGAGTGGTAGCAACTGTTAGGGTCCCAGCTATTGGCAAATAGTTAACTTCCAAACTGGGGTCAAAACACTATGAAAGAGTAATTTCTATTTTATAGAAATATATACATAAAAATAGACTTTTGTAGAAAAATATACATTTTTGAAGAAAAAATATATTACCATAACACATTTTTGAAAGAACAAAAAAATTATAACCATAATACATTTTGAAAGGAAAAAAATTATTACCAGCAACACACTTTTGAATACAAAACTAGAAGACATTTTTAGTTTTCTAAATAAAAAATAAAAATTCTTTCATCAAAATTTGACAAAATCAACCAACTATAACTGAACATTAAAAAAAACCCTTAAAAACCCATTTTTTTTGGCATTAAATAACCCACAGAGGTTGATATGCCGTTAAACAAAATTCAAACCTAAAATCTACCATTCACCTATGCTTAGAATATTTATGCCACATATGGTTCAGTGTTCCAGCTGTATACTTGGAGATTTTTTGATAAAATCCAAAAAAGAATCAGCAATATTAGTGGTCCTGACCTAGCATCTAATCTTAAGTCACTTTCCCTCTGTTGTAAAGTTGCTTCCCTTTGTTTTTTCTATAAGTTCTTTTATAGTAATTGTTCAGTTGAGCTTTTTGCTATGGTACCTAGACTTAATTAATTCAAGCTCTCTTCCAGCTCCATGCATTCCAGCTAACTTTAATCTACAAAAATTTAAATGCAATCTCAATCATTATCTACTGTCCTTGTGATTACTCTTCTTTTGTTCTCACTCCTTAACTTACTAATACTTTTACACTGGATAACTCTTCATGTCTTAGTGGCTTTGCTGCATTGCTTGGGGTGAATCTGATAAAAAAAATATAAGAAGAAAAAAATTCCATGATATTGGTCTCAATTCTGATTTTTTTCAAAGCACTCTTTCAAGTTACTTTCCAAGTACGCCCATTAATACAGAAATTACTTAAACCTTATTATTCTATACCTTCTTTGTCTCCCTAGCCTGATCCTGGTTTTTTAAAATCTTCTGTTTCTTCTAAGTCCAATCTTGTATTAAATACCAAAATGAATAATTTGGCACTTGTTACTTTCCTTGTTTATCACATGAAGGTCAAGCTGATATGCTTCAGTTTGACAAGGTCAATACTCATCATAAATGCGAGGTCAATACTCATCTCTTAACTACTTGACCCTAATTCTTTCCACACTCCCCGTATATCCTTTCCTTTCTCTCCACCTTTGCAACTGTCATCACACCTGTATTCCCATCCTTCTCTTGCTGCTTTCTAACTGGTTCATCCTTCTCTTCAATCTCCTCTAATCTTTTACTCTTATGTAGCCCCCTGCACATCAGTGGCATTACCGCCTTGATTGGGGTGATATGATTAAAAAAAAAAAATTATGATAATTGGAATTGTAAAAAAGGAATTTTCCTCACTAAGCAATGTCAACACTCCTCAGTACCTAAAGTTGCCTCAGCACACTCTTGGCATTGACCTTGCTTTTTTCTTTAATCATTTGATTCTAATCAAGGCTATAATGCCACTAAGACACAAGGGGTTACTGGGAGTGAAAGAGAATCATAGGGAAAAAAAAAACAAAGTGACTCCCAAAATAAACATATCTGTACATCATTTGATATTTAATAGACTTAGTATGAAACAGAAAGGGGTGTAAGACAAGGATGTGTCTTTTCACCAGATCTATTCACCATGTACAGCGAAACTATTTTGAGGACCCTAGAAGTTATGCCAGTATTTGTCATCAGATTTGAACAACATAAGGTGCACAGATGATACAGTCCTGATAACAGAAAGGAAAGGAAACTACAAGACCTCCTACAGAAGGTAGGTGAAGAGAGTGACAAGAAAGGACTACAAATAAACAGCAAGAAAACCGAATACATGGTCATCAGCAAAAAGAGCATCCCAAATGCCAAATACAGGGTGAGGATACTAAAATCGAGCAGGTATAAAAATTTAAATACTTGGGAAGTCTTCTAAGAGAAGACAGAAAGTGCAACACAGAGAACTGAAGGCAAAATGGCATGGCAAAGAAAGCATTCCAGAAGCTGAGCAGAGTATTAAGAGACAAGAAAATTTCACTAGAAACAAAGAAGAGAGTACTGGCTTGTTATGTGTTGTCAGTTCTTCAATATGGCAGTGAATGCTGAATAATATCATTGAAGATGAAAGAAAAACTTGAAACAATTGCAATGTGGTTCTACAGAAGGATGCTGCGGATATCATGGATCAAGCATGTGAGCAATGATGAGGTTTTGGAAAGGATGGAAACGAAAAGGAAATTAATACTGAGCATCAGAAAGAGAGAGCTGAACTTTCTGGGATATGCAATGAGGAAGTGGGGCTTGGAGAACCTGATACTAACAGGCCAGATAGAGGGTAGGAGAGACAGGGGAAAACACCATGTACTTAACTGGCCTGAGCAGGTGGATGGCAGAATAGGGGTTGCATGGTGTAACAGGAGAAAGTGTGCTAAGAGCCACCAGGGATAGGGAGACATGGAAGGCCATGATTGCTTATGTCTTGAAAGGACAAGGCACATAGAAGAAGATGTATGAAACAAATTAAAAAATTGTATTTAGTCAAACTTTCATGTGAGTTGGACTTGCTTGTCTTGAAAATTAGTATTCCAAATTTGTTTTTTCTTTCAAATTGAACATCTCTGCTAGCAGTGGCATGTGTTATTCATGAAACAGGTCCAAAATTACTAAACATAAACTTGGTGAGTACTAATGTTTACAGCAAAAAAAAAAAAAGAAAAGAAATATTTTACATTTATTTGATATTTTAAGACCATTACCAACTTTTGAGAGTTTTAGGCAAATGTAAAACTTTTCATCTTTCAAAATTAAAAAATTGACTGAAGTTAAGAATTCATACAAAAATTAGGTAAGTTAGCATTAATTTAAACTCCAAATTATTTATGATAATGGAAAAAAAAACTTGATTTATGATAATGGAAAAAGTCAGCCTCAAGAATTTTTTTTTTTCTTTTTTTGAACCGATTCTTTTTTAAAAATCTCTGGATTTTGATAATGCTTAATGGTTTGGGCACTTCAAAAACATTAATCTTGAGTGTCAGAGAAAGTTTTCCTGTATTATGATATATATTATGATATATATTAACAATTTTTTCATCTTCTGCAGAAATGATTATGCATTAGTTTACCAGGAAAAAGATGGAGAGCAGAAGGGCTGCGGATTGCATTGAGCAAACCGCAACGTTCGAAAAAAGATACTGGTTAAAATCATATCAGACGTTATTATGTAATAATTTTTTTTTTTTTTAATCATCTCACCCCAAGCAAGGCATTCCACTGCCACTATTGCGCATGGGGCTACATAGGGGAAGGTAAAGAGAAGGAGTGGTTAGACATAGGGAATGTCAGGAGGAAGGTGACAGATGAGTAAGGATAGCGAGTATGAGGGTTGGGCAGATGGGAAGAGTGTTTGATAGAATAGGAGCAGGTTAGTGTGTTAGGAGGTGTCTATTAACCTTACATTTAAACTCCTGGGGATTGTAGCCGTCGGGGAAGCAATTTAAGTTAAGATTAAGTTTTACATAGTTAAGATTAGTTTCACCTAAGGCTAATATATCAGGTGAGTTATTATGGAGGAAAGAATAATATTTTCTCAATGAAATCGGGATAAACCCAAATAGGATTTCCACAATAAAATTAATATGAAACAATTCATGAAATTTTCACAATATGTGGTTACCATATTATTTTAATTTCAGCTTATTCGTCTTCTTCTATGTGCCATGTCCCTTTAAGATATAAGCGATTATGGCCTTTCACATCAACCTATTTCTGGTAGCTCTTAATACCCTTCTCCTGTTATCCCACTCAATTCCTGCTCCACCATTCATCTGCTCCTTTGTCTGTCCTGTAAGCATCAGATTTTCCAAGCCTCCTCCCTTGTTCAGTCAGTCAATTAAGTGCCATACGTGATACATGCTCGGGCGATCACTTCTCGAAAGAGACATGACTGACTGAGCAGAAGATTATCCCGTAGTAGTTTGCCATTGCTTTCTGCGGTAGACTGGTTGCCCACCAAGGCTATAGAACCCAATCTGTCCTGTTATTTAACCCATAACTGGAAGGAAGAGACGGATTAATACCTTTCCCAAGGGTATTTGCGCGTAAGTGAATACAATGGATTCAACTGGAATTCGAACTCGGCTCCCCGGTTTCTCATTCCGAGCCGATATCCACTGTACCACAACGCACATCCCTTGTTACATGTCTCAAAAGCATCAGCAGTCTTTTCCTGATGTTTCCTTCTTGTTGCCATCCTCTATAAAACATTGTCATTGCTTACATGTTCTGGCCATGGTATCCTCAGCATCCTTCTGTAGAACCACATTGCGATTGCTTCAAATCTTTTCTTCATCTTTGATGAGATTGTCCAGCATTCGCTAATATATTGAAGGATAGTTGGTTGGTTGTTTTTTTTTATAGCATATCAACCTCGGCAGGTCATTTATTGCCAACTAAATTTTTTTTTACTTATTTATTGCTAGTAATACTTTTTTCTTTCAACAATTTATTGTTGTTTTTATATAAGTTTTTGTGTCTAGTAATACTTTTTTCTTTTCAAGTATCAAGATTCATTGGGATTTGTTTTAAGGGCAGGGTCCCCAAGTCCTACCCTGCTATTTAATCCTTAACTGGAGGGAAGGGACAAATTAATAGCTTTCCCAAGGGTACCAGTGCTTAAGTGAATGCAGAGTATTCAACTGGAATTTGAACTCGGCTCACCGATTTCTCTTTCTGAGCCGATATCCACTGCACCACAATGCACATCCGTCACTAAATGCCTACAGTATCTGGGATTCCCAAGCGGTCACTCATCTAAGTACTGACCAGGCTTAACATTGCTTAACTTTGGTGATCGAGTGAGAACCAGTGGATTCAACATGATATGGCGGTAAGCCTGTAGGATAGACATCACATAAAAATCTATTACTCTCTTCTTTGTTTCCAGTAAAACTTTTCTATGTAACCTTATTAAAAATATTGATAATAACTTTGTTTTGGGATATCAGGTTTTATTATGCAAAGTGCATCATGAATGTGTTTTATTTTTCTTAATGTATTTTTTTCAGTTAATTTTCTTATATGACAAATAGCTACATCACCAACTGAAACACCACTTCTCATCCATTCACAGAAGTTAAGCAATGCTGAGACTGGTCAATACCTAGATGGATAATTCCTTGGGAATATCATATGCTGTAAGCTTGGATGTGCAGGTGGTGTAATGAATAACAGCTTGGAATGAGAAATTGGAACACCAAGTTTGAGTTCCAGTCAGGTTCATCACATCCACATCTAATTCTCTTGAGATTGTATGTCATCTTCTCCAGCTATGGGTGAAATAGTAGGTTTTGTATCTTATCTCCTAAACAATTCTTTATAGAATATTCTCTCACACAGAAAAAAAGAATTATTCTTACAATCCAAAAATATTTTCTGGCTTTAAATTCCCAACAAAAACTGATAAGCCATAAAAAACAAATTGGTCACTAGTTATATTTTTAACATATTTCATAGAACCAATCTAATTTATTTCAGAGATATTTTTTAGAATTTTATTAACTGTCAAATTTTCTTTTAATTAATCACCACATTTTTAACTAACACGGCTGCAATGAATTTTTTTCCAGTTTTGAAAATCTCTTGTATGAAACAAAACGCCAACATCAAAATAGAAAAAAAAATGAAAAATCTAACTGCTTTTCATGAATTCCATTTTATATACTTTGAATACCTCGTATCACTCATTTTATAATGCATTTTTATTTATAAAAACTGCAAAAGACAAAGCCATAAAAACATATGTATCTATAAATGCATAGAATGTGCACTGATTTCTGAATTTTTCATAGTAAACTTGCATTTAGGATCCTCCACCATATCACCTTTCTAAACAATTTTTCTGGCTCTTCTCTCATTTTCCATTTTGCCATCCATTCACACAACAGTGAGTATCCTAACAATAGCTTCACTGTTTCCATCTATCACTCATGCCTTCAATATGCCCTGTGAAGTGTCAAATTTTCTAAGCCCTCCTTCCTCATTATGTACCAGGGAAATTTCAACTCTCTCTTTCTGACTCTAAGTATGTCTTTTTTGTTTCTCCTTTAAGCTTCCTCATTATTTATATATTTGGTCCATGGAATTCTCATCATCCTTCTGTAGGGCTACATTGCTTTTGCTTCAACTCTTTTCATCATTGGTGAGGAAATTTTCCAGCATTCCCTGCCAGATAGATAGAACTCACAAAAGAAACATCCCAAGATGTAAACTGCAAATTGAAGGTACCAAAATCAAGTAGAGAAAATTCTGTCATCTAGGTTTTCTTTACGTGAAATATTATTAATATTATATTAAAAATATGAATGTCTGAATTCCAAACAATTAAAAAATAAATAAAACATGGTTATTCCTGTTAAATAATTTGCATTTACAACATATTTATATGAATTCAATAGTCAATAAAGAGTAAAAATAGTCCTTAGTTGAGTTAAAGTCTTTTGATAATTGCTCAACAAAAAAATCTGCTGTTTAGAAAAGAATTTTAGTACTTGGTCCACCATAAAAAACTGTGGTTTCAGAAAAGTTTTTGACCATCAGCAAAGATTCACTGCCTAACCATTCTGTTTTTGTTTGAGAGGATTTTTGGGCAGGGGAGTAAAAGTTATGTAGCCATGGCTTCTCTCATGTTTGAATAGAGTGGAGACAGTCACATCTCTGCTTTTGAAAATCAAATCTTTTATCAGAAATTTTTTTCTGAAAGTAGGCTTCAAAAAAATAAGGTTGTAGTTTTCTCTTAATGTTCAGATAATTCATGTTGGTGACATTAATTTCTAACCAAGAAAAACATTGATTTAAAGGGTGTATATTATATTGTTGAATATTATTGCCATGTTTGTAATATTGTCTATTATTAGAAAGAATATAATGTTTAGGCATGTTTTAATATGATATTTATGTGCCTATGTAATTGTCTTGGAAATAGCGTCCATTAACTATACAGGCATTACAGAAAATTTTTTTCTATAATCATTTAACCCCAAGCAAAGCACTACTGCCACTGGTGTGCAGGGGCTGCATTAAAGGAGAGTGAAAAGTTAGAGGGTGTCAGAGAATGGTTAAGAGAAAGATGGTAATACTGGTAATACTGGTGTGAAGAGAGTTACGTAAGAGTCGAGTGAAAAGGAAGAATAACAAGATAAAGTGGGTGTCGGAGAAAGGATAAGATAAAGACGAGAGTAAAGGGGAGAAGAGATTATAATTGTCAGGGGAGCCAGTATATGGAAAGGAGTTCTACAGGTAGGTAGTGCAAGAAAAGAAGCTGACAGAGTCGAAGTGGCAGCTGCATTTGGTTGTTTGGATTATAAAAGGTGGGACCTTGTTGCTAGTCTGATTGCCTGAGTAAATCACGTAGAAGGTGCAGAAGCCATGAAAATATTTTTATATCTGAAAAAGTATGAAAAATACAACTCCAAAATCTAAAGATTCATTGGAATAGGGAAAAAAACATTTTAAAATCTAAAGATAATTTTAGAAGATAATTTGGAGGCTCTTGATAATAACTGCAAACTTGAGCTGTTACTCTAGATACCTCAAAAGCATTCGGCTTCCTGGCCTTCTGTGTAAGCTTCAGGGCTACAGTTTTTCTGCATGATTGTTTGATTTAATCCAATCATTTCTATCAAAGTGTGAAATGAAGATTGTTTGAAATGGGCAAACTTCCAGATAGTTTCGTACAAATGAAGGTGTCTACCTATGTCCTACACGTTTTCTGATCTTTGTTAATGATCTTCCTGATGTCATCAGTGTCCAAATCGACATCTATGCAGATGAGATCACCATTTATTCCTATCTCAAAAGCAAATCTGCTAAGGATAACAAAGTAAACCTGGTTATTGCTCTTGAAACAGACATTCAATCAATGGTTAACTGGGGTAGGAAATGGCTTGTAAATTTTAATGCCTCAAAAACAAAACTACTCTCCTTTCCTGTCAGCCACCAGCATGAGTGAGGCAAGTCTCCTTGAGAGCAAGAGCAACACACTGTGCATCCTTGGCCTCAATTTTTCAACTGACCTAAAGTGTATCAAATATATTAAATCTATAGTTGCATCTACAGCTCTGGCCAAAAGTTTTGCAACACAATATAAAAGTATAGTTTTAGATATTTTTAAATACCAAAAGTGAGTGAAAACATGAATAATCAAATAATCAATAAATAGGATGTGTTTAATTCGCTTATGCAAATTTTAAGTGATTTGCATGGGTGAGTTCTCGACTCTATGAAATGAGAAGGAATATTTTCTGGGGGGGTAGAAGAAAAAAGAAAAAAAAAGAACGTAGTGGTTAGTCCGTATTTTCTTTTTGAACCGCATATTCAGCAGACAGAGTGGAGTGAAAAGTGAAGCGGAGAGAAGAGATTGGACAGTAATTCTTTTTTTTTTTTAAACCACATTATTCATTCTGTACATCTAATTGTGATCCAAATGGGAAAAGGTCATTGTTCCTGAATCCAAATGATCTGCAATCGTTGCTTTACACAAAGCCAGTCTTAACTGTTGTCAGATTGTCAAACAGGGGCAGATTCATGCATCAATGGTAACTAGAATAGTCCAGAAGTGGAAGAAAACTGGAAAAATCAATGTTGGGGTTCAAAGTGGTCATCCAAAAGTGTCAACAGTGAGATGACCAATGACTGGTGTGACTTAATTTGTCTGATCGACAGGCCAATAGTTAGCAGTTACTGAAGGAATGGTCCAGTAGTGGTGTGGAAGTTTCAGATCGCACAGTACAGCGGCATTTGTTGACAAAAGGATTGATGTCAAAAAGGACTGCAAGAAAATCACTTTTGACACGAAAAAATATCAAAGATTGACTAAATTTCTGTTGAATTCACAAAAGTTGGACTGTAGAAGACTGGAAAAAGGTGATTTTATCTGATGAATCACCTTTTAGCTGCTTCTCTAACAATGGATCAATTCGTGTCAGAAGATGAGTTGGTGAAAGATTCCACCCTGATTGTGTGGTATTCACAGTCAAGCATCCAAACCTTGTTAATATGGGGGTGCTTCTCCTTTCATGGCATTGGACAATTAGTGATTGTACACAAAGGTACGTCAATGAACAAAGAAAGGGTATATGGGCACTATCAAAAATAGACGGTCACAATTTTTGATAGAACAGTATCCTGATCAAAATTCGGTGTTTCAACATGGTGCACCTTGCCATAAAGCAAAAGCTGTGACGAAGTTGTTCAAGGACAATAACTTCAGAGTTCTGCAAAACTGGCCTGGTAATTCACCTGATCTCAATCCCATGAAAAATTTATGGTCCATCCTGGAACCAAAGGTGTGTAAAGCTGCTCCATCAACAAGAATTGAACTTGAAGCTGTCCTACAAAGATGTCGGACTTCTATTAGATCTAACTGTTTAAAATCACTAATTGTGTCTATGCCAAAGCAAATAAAACTTGTTCTTAAAAATAGAGGAAGGCACATAAAGTATTAAATTTAACATTAAAATTTAACATACATCATAATAATTTTTGTTTTTACTTTGAAATAGTTTAAATTATTATTTTAAAATGCTAAAGCATAAATAGTTGTTTTGTTATTGATAATTCGGATTTTTTATGGTATTGCAAAACTTTTGGCCAGAGCTGTACAGCTCGGAAGTTCTGGACTATTTGTCGCTCCAGAAAGTTTGTTTTCTTCAGAATTCATTTTGTATATTTGCAAATCTATCATTTGTCCATGTATTGAATACTGTTGCCATATCTGGTCGGGTCCTTCTGCTATTTATCTCAAGGTTCTTGATAAATTTCAAAGAAGGATCTGCAATATAATCAATCCTGACTTGGCATCTCAACTTCATTCACTTTCTCATCAACATGATGTAGCTTCCCTCTGTCTTTTCTACAAATATTTTTATATCAACTTCTCTGATTAGCTTTTTCCCTGGTGCCCTGTCTACATGAATTTCAGTGTGCTACGAGATCAACATCTACGTCTTACCCTTTTATCATTGAAACAGTTAAATGTGAATGCCAATTCTACTCAAAACTTTCTTTTCTTGCATGTTCTGCCTATGAAGGTCCATTCAGTTTACTTGCTTCCCTCCAAAAATCTCAACACTATCCTCTTGAATCCCATTCATTTTTATGCTTTCTTCAATACCTCCTGGACCCAGTTTTTTTTTCTCTCACTGTAACCCTCTAGTGCACTAGAGGGGGTTCCACCTTGCTTGGAGTGATATGATTTAAAACAAAATTTTGCACAATATAAAAAATCAGTTTTTTGCTTTTTATCCTATAAGATTTTGTTTAATAATCATTTTACCCCAAGCAAGGCAAGACACCACTGGTGCACAGGGCATTACAATGAGAGTAAAAACAAAGTACAAGGGACGTCAAAGAAAGAGATGGATGGGAATCAAGGTAGCAAGTTCCACAAACAGAAAGTGTGAGAAAAGAAACTATTGAAGTAGAAGAGATTACATTTCACTATTTCAATGGTATAAGGGTGGGGCTTCGATTTCAATCCAAGACCTAGATATGATGGGAAAATGCATTTGGCAGCAAGGCTTCTGATTGGGAGGTTGTGAGAAGAATGGAACAACCTCTTAATTGCTGTTGTGCACAGGTCCACCCTGACCTGGAGTTGTAGCACCTGTTAGGGTCTCAGCTATGGGCAAATAGTTAACCCCCAAAATGGGATAAAAAAACTATGAAAGTATAAAAATAAACTTTTATAAAAATATGTACATAGAGATAGACTTTTATTAAAAAATTATACATTTTTGAAGGAGAAATATTACCAGCAATACATTTTTGATTACAATATTAAAAGACAAATTTAGTTTTCTAAAATAAAAAGAAAAAAGATTCATCAAAATCTGACTAAATCAACTTTCTCATTATTACAGAACATTAAAAGAAATACCCTAAAACCCCACCTTTTTGGTATTAAAGAACCCACAGAGGTTGAAATGCCATTAAACAAAGCTCAAACTTTAATCTAGTAACATGAGCAGCATGTGGTTGGGGTTCATCAGAGCAGTAGACATGAAAATACTTTTAGAAAAGACATAGGGAAGCCACATCCCATTATTGAGAAAGTGGCTGAAGGTGAGCTGCCAAGGATCGATTATATTGCAGATCCTCCTTTAGATTATTTTGAGAACCTCAAAAGATGAATTCCAGGTGCACTCGATCAGATATGGCAACAGTATTCAATGCATGGATGAATGGTAGATTTATAAATGTGCAAAATGGATTCTGCTGACAAAAGATTACTGGCTGAACACAGTGAACCAACCTTCTCTTTGCAATGTTTAATTTACAGTTCCATTCTTTTTACATCTCTTTCTTAATTTTTTGCGTCTTTTCTATTTTTTCTTAAAGCTTGCTACCCCTGTAGATTAGATAAAAGGGTTCTGTTTGGAATTCTCTGTAAGTTAGCTAGATTGATATACACCTGATGAAGGCCGGAGTGATCAATAACCGAAATGTTGTGATAACAACAACCAAGATGAGGATAATAGTCTATAAGTAAATAGTGTAAATCAATATCTATTTTTCTATTCTTTTCTTATCCAGAAAAAATTACTTTTGAACAAATTATGTTAATTTACAACTAGCAGTATATAGCCCAGTGTTGCTCGGATGTACTGAAAGCTTTAAAATGAATCCTTGGTCCTGGAGCTCAGACTCAGCCTAAAGAATAATTGTGTGAAGTTTGGTGAGAATCGGATAAAAATTGTTGATTTGTATAAAGGACATACAGGCAGATAAACAGACACACACACACACAAACATCTTGCCTTTTATATATATATATATATATATATATATATATATATATATATATATTATCCATTTTCTGCACTATTCTAAGAACTGCAACCTTGAAACTTCTGAATATCGTTTCTTGTCTTTGTCTATGAGTGTATAAAATTTGATTAAAATCGGACCACTCCTTCTATAACCTGATTTTTTCGATTATTGATTTTTGATATTTATCAAGGATAACTTGACACAAAACCTAGCTAAGAACACTCGCAGATGCTTATAGTACAACTGTGTAAATTTTCAAAAAATCGGTTCAGCCGTTTCAGAGTCTATAGGTAACAGACAGACACACAAAGTTCCATTGATAAATAAGTTTAGATATAGCAAATAGCTTTAGAGTAGCATCATAAAATCTCACTCTGCCAAATAAGTTATGGTTCTCTACAATTTCCTGCTTTTTGTAACTCTTAATAAATCTTGTCTTTCCTCTCCAACTCTTGTCTCCAATATGTCCTCTGAGTATCAAATTCTCTAAGCCTTCTTTCCTGTATAAATTTCTGTTCCTTTCTCATCTTAAGTATAAGTGTCTTTTTTGTTTCCATTTTCCCTAAATCATAGTCATTGCTCACGTTTGGGTCATGGTATTCTCAGCATCCTTCTGCAGAACCACAGTTCTGTTACTTGTTTCTTTTTTCGAACAAGATCATTCAGCATTCACTTCCATATAGGGGACTCATCTTATGTAACAGTTCAGTACTGCTTTCTTTGTTTCTGATGAACTTTTTTAATACTTTGCTTAGCTTCTGAAAGGCACAAATGAATCTTTAGATTTCAGTGTTGCACTTTCAGCCCTCTTTTAAAACAGATATTACAGGCTGAAATTAATATAATGAATTTATCGTAGTCATGGGTATGGCGATAAATGACACTTGACTGGGTGATTGGGAGGTTTTTGAACGAGGGCAAAACTACCTCAATTGCTGTTGTTCCCATTTCCATGCTCACCCAGGGAAGTAGCACCTGTTAGTAGGGTCCCAACTATGTGAAAATAGTAAATCCTCAAATAAAACAAAACACAATGAAAGTCTAAAATAACATTTTTAAACTTGGCTCCCCAATTTGTCATTTCAAGTCGAGTAGATAAATTGGGGAGCCGAGTTCTAATTCCAGTTGAATTCCTTGCATTCAGTTACGCACAAATGCCATCGGGAAAGATATTAATCCATCTTTTCCTTCCGTTATGGGTTAAATAATAGGACATATTGGGTTATATAGCCTTGGCTGGCAACCAGTCTACCGCAGAAAGCAATGGCAACTTACTGCATGGTAATCTTCTGCCCAGTCAGTCATGTCTCTTTCGAGACCTGAGTGCCCCAAGTGTGTATCATGTATGGCACTCAATTGGCTAATAGTAAAAATATCAGCAATACATATTTATATAAAAAATACCAACAATATCTATTGATAGTAAAATTACTAGCAATACATTAGTAGAATTATTAGCAATTTATTTTTACACAAAATGACCAACAATACATTGTATCTGTAGTTGAAGGAATATAATTACATTAAAAAGTATATTTAGTTGAAGCTATAAAATTGGGTTCAAAATATTTTGATTTTAGCTTTAAATAACTTATAGAGAAACCACGGAACAAAATCAACCAACCAAAATAAATCTATCACACAAATATATACTGAAAATTTAAACATCAATTGGTTAAGACCAGTTTTATTGTGCAAACATTGACTTATCTCATAAAATCTGACACAGTACATTTTCATTGTTTGAATATTGCTTAATTTGCATTTGGTCTGAATTTTTTATTATTTTTTTTATGAATTAATATGATATTCTCTTTAAAACTTGTGACACTTTGTCTTTGGTCATTTTCAAAGCCCATGTTTTATTTATTCAATTCTCTCTTTCAAATTAGCTGAAAAGAAAAAAAGAAGAAAGACAGCCCTCGATACAATGATTTGTGAATTAGACAGAAGTGCATCTTCTCAACCTTTTAATCAAAAATTGTTTAATATGGAATCTCTTCCCTTTTTGGCAAAGGGAACACGACGCACATACTGACAAATATTCATATTTCCACTTAGGTTTTCTGATTCGTTAGAAAATTAATGACACTGTACTTTACTTCATTTTTTTATAAGGAAACATTTTTCTTTTCTTTGTTGTCCTTTCATTGTTTCTTTGCCCACTTTGTTTCTTGTTTTTTTTATTTACATTTGTTTTATTGATGTTTTTTACATCTTTTAATGTTTTTTTTTGGTTTAAATGCTATGCTTTCCATTATTTTCTTCCTTGTTTTCTTTGTTTTAATGCAGTTTTTATGTTTCTTCTGAAGTTTTTTAGTTTTATATTCACTTTGATAAAATTGTTTGTTTTTTATGAATTTTCAGACAAACCAATTTTTCTTGTTTCGTTTTTTTTTCCCCTCTTTCTCATCTGCCTTTTGGTGACTCGGCTCTCAATTGAATGTTTTTGTTTTTTCGTTGTTTATTTGTTGATTCTTTTTATGTTTTTCTTCAAAGTTTTCGTCTTTGTTGAAATCATTCTTTAATAATTTTATTTGTTTCAACTGTTTTTTTTTTGTTGTTTTTATCTTCCATAAAAGTTTCTTTATAGGTTTCTTTTTATTTGCGTTCTGATATATCACTTGTCTCAAGTTAAACCATATTTACATAGAGACATGAATTATCATTTTGTGTCTTTTAAAGTTTCTAAATTATTTTAATTAACTTTTCAGTTATTTTGGCTTGTGGGGTTGTATTGCAATTATTTGTTTTTCTTTTTTTTTTTTTTACTCATTCTTTTGTTGTTTTATTATCAGTTTGATATTTTTTTTTGTTTTTTGACTTAGTTAAATTTTTGTTTGCTTATTTATTTATTATTTACTAGCAGTATAGCCCGGCATTGCTCAGGTATAATGAAAGCTTTATAACTAATCCATGCTTCTGGTTCGGCCTTTTTGGAGTCTATAGGTAATGGACACACAAACACAAAAACACACACACAAACACAAAAACACACACACAGACAAAGTTCCATTTATAAATAAGTTTATATAATTTAGTTTTTTTTATATTTCCTGTTTATTTTTGTTTACATACTTTTATTTTATTTTCTTTGTTTTCGTAATTTATTGATTTTGTTGGATTGTTTATATTTATTTTGCCTGCTTTTTTTTTGCTTGTTTTTTATTTGCTAAATGTCAAATGGCAAATTGGGAAAATTCTGGTTAACACATTTTGTCATTTAAAAGGACTTGATCAGACTAAAGTTTTTATGTGTCGCAAAAAATGTGGAAATATAATTTTGACAATCAGTTATTATGACCTGCAGAGAAATGCTGAAGATGTACAAATGCTAAATTTTAACTTGAAATATATATATATATAAATCTAATCTAAACTTATTTATCAATGGAACTTTGTCTGTGTGTGTGTGTATCCGTTACATACAGACTCCGAAACAGCTGAACCAGTTTTCTTGAAAATTTACACAGTTGTACTATAAGCGTCTGCCAGTGTTCTTAGCTAGGTTTTGTGTTGAGGTATCCCCAATAAATATCGAAAATCGATGATCAGAAAATTAGGGTTATAGAAGGAGTGGTCCGATTTTAATCAAATTTGATACACTCATAGACAAAGACATAAACGATATTCAGAAGTTTCAAGGTTGCAGTTCTTACAGTAGTGCAGAAAATTGATAATATAGATATATATATATATATAAGGCAAGATGCTTGTGTGTGTGTGTCTGTTTATCTGCCTGTATGTCTGTATTTTTCAGCCCTTTTATTTTAGTTTTTGCTTCAGCTTTGGCTCTAAGTAGGTATAATTGTAGTTCTTAGTCTCAGTCATGATACCATTTACTCAGAGGACTTATTTAGCCTTCAAAATTTAGTTTACGACAAAAAAAACTTATTTGATATCGATACCAGGAAATTAAAATTTGACTCACATCCATTCATTTTTCTTTCAGTCTATGGTTTCACTTTAACTGGAAACAACTATTGCTTTTTAGTCTTTTATGCCAACATCCAAAGAGTCTGAGCTCCAGGATCATAGATTAGTTTTAAAGCTTTCATTACACCTGAGTAACGCTGGCCTATACTGCTAGTATATATATATATATATTTGTCATCCTCATACAAGCCTGTTTTGCTGTATCACAGCTCATCAGTGTTGCTAGACATCCGCTTGCTTCTGGCCGGGATCAAAACTCAATTGATTTGGTATCAGTCAGAATTGCTAACCCGTAAGTCATAGGTGCATGGAATCAGAGAATGGAAATTTTAGCATTTTATACAAGT
The DNA here is from genome assembly GCA_037127315.1 of Ascarosepion bandense. Lineage (NCBI taxonomy): Eukaryota > Metazoa > Mollusca > Cephalopoda > Sepiida > Sepiidae > Ascarosepion > Ascarosepion bandense. The sequence goes on from JBBBDQ010001538.1 coordinate 2,460,149, forward strand.
AGTGTATACAAGCACCAGTCACTGAAAGAACTCAGTTCCTTGCTGAAGAGTAATGCGTAAATTGCTCAATTGGTAACTGTTTTTAAAATTTTCCTCTCTAGAGAACTCAATCATAATGAGAGCATAATATATTAGTCATTCACATACAAGCCTGTTTTGCTGTATCACAGCTCATTAGTGTTGCTAGACATCCATTTATCGAAACTCGACCTATATATATATATATATATATATACACACACACACACACAGAGTGGTCCAAAAGTAGGTGGAATAGTTTTGTGTCTCAGTTGTATCTCCAACATAATGAAGATCCCGCCATATTTTTCAAGGACAGTCCATGAGTATCATGATAAAACATTTCCTGAGTTTATATTGGGGCTTCCAGTTGGAATGCCAGGCAATACAGTGTACCATTTCCAAATTTATAGCAGAGGAAATTGCATCATGGTGCTCTTTTTCTTACGGATGGTGCCTAACTATCCTACTATACTCACCATTTGACAAAATCTAACACAAACAACATGTCTACACGAAATTAAAAATATAAAATGATGATAATTTTCACATCTATATATAATAGATATAGATAATTTTAAAATATTCACGAAGTTATGTTTTGTTGGTCCTGAGTTGTCTTAGTCCTCAGTTGTACCAGCACTTGGTCAGTGGTGTTGAGTTGTTCTACACCACAAATATTGCCCATTGATCCCAGATTTATGCCCAGGGAGTGATAAAGAGTTTAAAGTTGGTTGCACTGGCTTTGTCATCAATGAATAAGAAGTATATATTCAGTCAGTTAAGTGCCATACATGATACACGCTTCGGCGATCATGTCCCAAAAGAGACATGACTGACTGGGCAGAAGATTATCTCGCAGTAGGTTGCCATTGCTTTTTGTGGTAGACTAGTTGCCGACCAAGGCTATAGAACCCAATCTGTCCTGTTATTTGACTCATAGCTAAAGGGGGAAGTGATGTATTATATTATTAAATAGTAATTATTGGGGGATCATTTTTTTACTTCATAACAATAGAAAACCGATCCCCCACTTTATGCTCAGTAGAAGTTTTAATTATGTTTCCAACTATTATATTTAGTCAGTCAGTTAAGTGCCATACGTGAAACATGCTTTGGGCGATCATGTCCCAAAAGAGACATGACTGACTGGGCAGAAGATTATCCCACAGTAGGTTGCCATTGCTTTTTTTTGCCATTATAGACTGGTTGCCGACCAAGGTTATAGAATCCAATCTGTCCTGTTATTTAACCCATAACTGGAAGGAATAGATAGATTAATACCTTTCCCAAGGGTATTTGCGCGTAAGTGAATGCAATGAATTCAGCTGGAATTCGAACTCGGCTCCCCGATTTCTTGTTCCGAGCCGATATCCAATGCACCACAATGGACACAATATTACAATAACAAATAATTGCAAAAACAAAATTACAATAATAACAAAAATCCTATTATTTATTTTGAGAATCATCTCAGGTAGTTTATTGAGTAAAGATGTCTGGAAAATTTTTGTCTATCAATTGATGTTTTAATTTTCTTGTTCTCTTCAGTACTGAGGTCCATTTATGATGGTTTATTTTGTTAAAAGCCCACATCAATTCTATCTTCTTTGATGTTTTCACCAAATCACAATACAAAGTGATTTTGTGCTAATTGACTGTTAAACCCGGACCCTCAGACGTTGTTCTTCTAAGTACAAAAACTAGAAGTGTTGTCATTAAAAGTTAAGGTGTTAATTTATTTATGATAATTAAATAAGTCAATGTGAAATTTTTCTGATGAATAGAGGGTTACATCTACTTTTTGTTGAGTTTTGTCAAGTTTGAATTTCAATATGAAACATAAACTGGCCAAAAAGCTTGTGGTAAATGTTCGTTTTAGGTACCGACGGCTTTTCCCCCTTCAAATTTATCCAAAATAGCATTATTTCTGTGCAAATGTATATATATGCTGAACTCAAATCAACAATTAGTTATTGAAGAAATTTATCTTTTTTGCTTTGAAAGTCCATAAAAAAACAAACTATATCTCGCACTTTTTCTCTCCCAATAACTCTCACGAAGTCATGTAATTAACTGCAGAATGACATTCTACGTAGGCAGAATCTTTTGTCAAATTTTGGCTGATTTTCTTCCTTTACTGAAACTTCCGGTGATGTACTTCGTGATCTGAGAGTAACAAGTGTAGAAATACAATAGTGCATTATTTTAATTTCCGGAAATATATCGCCGGAAATATCAGTAAATGAAGAAAAATAGACAAAAAATTTGCTAAAATTCATTCAAATGCACAGTACATCATTCTGCAGTTAATCACATGACTTCATGAGAGTTACGGAGAGAAAAAGTGCAAGATATAGTTTGTTTTTTTATGGACATTTAGATAAAAAAAAGGTAATTTTCTTCAATAACTAACAATTGATTTGAGTTCAGCAGATACATTTGCACAGAGATAATGCTATTTTGGATAAATTTGAAAGGGGAAAAGCAATGGAACTTCCAAGAAAAATTTACCAAGTTTGTTTTAACAGCTGATAGATTATTTTACACTGCAGACATTTTTTATCTGAGGTTTATTTACTTAACTTTTCTAAATGTTTATTTAAATGAGAAAATAGTTGAAATCTATACAACATTATTTTAAGATTTAGAGTTACTTGGAAAAATAAAATGCATTTTTCTAAAGAAAAATGAAGGAAAATGGAGAAATTCTTAATATATCCTGCATATAGTTTTACGGGCGACAAAGTGAATATTATTCACAATAATTTATTGCATAAAAATGATTTCTTTGTTTTTAAAAGAACTCTAAGGATCCAAGGAAAAAATTGACACAGGATTTAAGGGATACATTCTTGGGTGATCATCTTGAAAGAAACATGACTGACTGGGCAAAAGATTATCCTGCAGTAGGTTGTCAATACTTGCTGCGGTAGACTGGTTGCCAGCCAAGGCTACAGAACCCAATCTGTCTTATTATTTAACCTGTAACTGAAGGGAAGACAGGGTATTTGTGCATAAGTGAATGCAACTGAAATTCGAACTTGGCTCCTCGATTTGTTGTTCCGAGCTGAACCATTACAGGCAACCTCTTCTGCCTCCCATAAGCATGGACCAAGCAATTCTCCCAGAGAGTAATACACTACACCTCCTTGGACTTACCCTGTCCTCAGACCTCAAATGGAACCACTATATTGAATCCATAGCAAAATCTACTGCTAAGAAGGTTGGGTCACTATGTCGATTCCGGATGTTTTTTCCACCTGAATCCATCCTGCATATATACAAGTCAACCATCCATCCGTGCATGGAGTACTGCTGCCATTTATGGTTAGGTGCCCCTGCCGTTCTCCTCAGTGTTCTTGACAGGCACCAAAGGAAAGTCTGTAATGTGATAGGTACTGATCTGGCAGCTCGACTGCAGCCACTTCCCCATCGTCGAAATATGGCCTCCCTTTGTCTCTTCTATAAATACATTCATGGCTTCTGCTCAGACGAAAAGTCACTGATGCCTCCTCAACAGGTGTTTACTCGTGCAACCAGACTGGCAACTGGGTCCCACCCATTCACAGTCAGGTTAGCCAAATGCAGGCGACAATTCTATTCCTGCAGCTTCTTCTCTTGCAATTCCCACCTGTGGAACTCACTCCCATATTCTTGCTTTCCTGACGGCTACAACCTCCAGAAATTTAAATGCAAAATCAATACTCATCTACTAACCACTGGACTCTAGCTCTCTCCCCACCCCCGTATAACCTTCCCGTTCTCTCCACCTATGTATCTGTCATCGCACCTGCATTCTCAGCTTTCTATTGCTCTTTTCTAACTAGTTTGTACTCCTCACTCTTTTCTAATTAATCTTTTTACATTTATGTAGCCCCCTGCGCATCAGTGGCATTTCTGCCTTGCTCGGGGTGAAGTGATTAAAAAAAAAAATATCCACTGCACCACAATGCACATCCTGTACCACAATGCATATCCAGTTTTTGACGACTTTTTTAAAAAGAAAAACTAAGGTAAATGGTCTAAATCTATACTGCTATGCTCTTAAACATTTTGTCTTCAGTTAGGTAGTTGTCACTTGAACCTGAGAAAGTGGAATTGGCTGAGAAAATAAGTAGAAGTGTTAAACAAAATCTCTTTTCTCTTAGCCTATCACTTTGAACTACAGAACTCAGTCTGTCCTGCTATTTACCTATAGCTTGGGAGAGATGAAATTGATTTAGACTTTTCCCAAGGGTATTCGTACATTAGTGAAAATATTAAACTAAACTGGAATTCAAACTCAGCTCTCCGATTCCTCAGTTTGAGCCAATATACATTACTCACTACATCTTCATAGTAAAACGAAATGGGATAGAAATATTTATTCTATCAAGAATATTTCCAAATTAAAAATTTCAAGTAACGTTTCTGAAAGAAAGTGCAAATTCTAGGAATGTTCTAAAGAGTATCTTTGCAAAAAAAAAAAGAAAATGAAAAAAAGTTGAACACTGTTAAGATTTAAAAAAAGTGAGTGATTTTTATTGTCTACATCATGTGTTTCTGTTGCACGAAGTGCTAATTTTAGTGTACTGTCTTGATCTTGGCTCAAAGTAAAATAGGACTTGTCTCTTCAAATTTATAGTATGCATGCTACCAGTTTTACTTTTTTTTGTTTTTTACACATGCCCAAAAGCTGAAAAGGGGTTGCTGTCACTGATAGTTATTAATGCATGTGAGTCTAGTAAAAAAAATAAAAAGTAGGCAAAATATTTTATCGGATAAAAAGTTACTAGGCTAAAGGAGACCGTAATAAGTGCTTAGTGTTCAAATGGAAATACAGTGAGCTAATAAGTATATAGGCACTCCATGAACTCTGTGAAATAATCAATCAAAATGATTCAGGCTTTTACAAAAATTATGGGTTCAGAATTCTTAGAAACAATAGCAGGAAAATAAATGTTCAAAACCAGAAAAGTAATCATTAAAATTTTCAAATGTATATGATTTGGCATAGACATAAAACGAACTTAAAATAAGCAGATTTCCTAAACATCACACTCAACCTGTAAAAAGTATCTAACATTGAAAGATCAATGACAGACCTTTTTAAATACACACGTACTCCACACATCCACCAACAATAATCAAGCAAACCCTAGTCAATTAACTGAAGGTTATCTAACAATTCTTCTAATGAAACCATTTTTAATGAAGCCCTCCAAAAATGTTATAAAGCATTTTTAAAAGATAGTGGATCTTTGGCAAACTTTACAAACACACTGTAAAAACAAAAAAAAGAAAAAGGACCAACCAATGGTTTAACCCATCATATGGGTTAAATGGTTTAACCCATCAAACAAGACAAACATAGGAAAATTATTCATTACACCCCACCAATTAAGTACTCTCCATAAAATATCCAGCAGAAACACATTAAAAATCAACTTTCATTGCACCAGGAACATGACACAAATAATACAAAAAACAAAGCAAAGATATAAACAACAAATAACAAAAGAATGGCACAAAAAACTGGAAATAACTGATATTGCTATTCATAATTCCCCAGTGACTAACATATATAAATAGTTGAACTGCTATCCAAACACATGTCCTGAAGATGGCATTCAAGCATGAAACACTGTCACCATTCTCTGTTGATCTCTGAGTACACACTTCTTATATTTGCATACACTTTGTCCTAGATATTGAACTGTTTTACCCCATAAATATAAAATGGCTTTAAACAATATTTTATCATGCACACATACACACACACACATTATGAAATATTATTAAAAGGATAATAGGAATAAAGACAAACAAAAAACTTATCTTAGCCAATGTGTTTAGTCTACTGAGGGACTTTTCAAGGTAAATGCGAGGATTTTATTTTGTAACAAGTATTTATATACAAGAGTAAAAATGTGATTGATTTTTCAAAATTCATGAGTGTTCCTAGACTTACAAAGTTAATATAACCAATAACATTTTTTCCTTTTGTATCAAAATATGTGTTGCAAGATAAAATAATTGCAGTTATCGTGATAAAGTCCCTCATAGGATTAAAACACCTCAGCTAAGAAAGATTTTTCTTTTGTCTTTATCCATATACAGCGTATGATGGAGAAACTGTCAACTAAGTCATGCAAAAATAAAAACAACACTGAAATCTAACAATTATATTGACCAAGATTGCAGAAAAGTATCTTGAAATATTAAAGGGTAAATTTATTCAATAAAATTAAAATGTGCTTCAACCTTGGCCTCCAGACGACTTTGGAATTTTCTGCAACTCTTTTGGACAGTCTCCTTGCTTAAATTGGTGAATGCTGCCATAATCCTTGGCTGCAGTTCATCTCTCGTATTTGATATGTCTCGGAAGGGGATATATATATATATATATATATATAGTGTATCGAGGCAGCAAATAATTTTCTAAACATATACATATATCATATAAGAGACAATGAATGTCTATTATGTTTAATCATGAGCCGTTCTAAACCACACTCTCCCATAGACTTACATGTCATCTTTCTGATCAGAGTACAATTAAACAATATTTCTCTGAAAAACATAAACATGTAGGTAATATCAGACAGATTTTAGTCAACAATACAATAATCCTTACTCATACACACAGTCAAAAGAACCTTCAGATATTGGAGGCCATGTACATTAAATCCAAACAACCCACAATTAATAAAATCTTGTTTAAATCCAGTCATAACATATTACATTGCATTTGACTACATGGTTCTGTTGTCATTTCGCGCTATCACGCGCTGTGATGTCATAGAACCGCATTGCAAATTTGTGAACTGCGTTTGTTATTTTTGGTAACTATTGCCATTGCCTAGCAGAGTTTTATGTCAACACAAAATAAAATTGTCAGTGATGGTGGATATTATTGTATTACCATCTTAATAACCTCTCTGAAGATGGCTCATGTGAGCCGAAAGCTTAGAACCAAATTAATAAAAAATTATCCAAATGTTGGAGAATTTTTGTCTTTATTTTCAACTGAAATTAAAGCCAAAATACGACGTTTAGAACGGCTCTTGATTAAACATAATAGACATTCATTGTCTCTTATATTTAACAGTATACGTTTAGAAAATATATATATATATATATCATTTGAGGTATTTAAGTGGTTTAGGCAAATATAAGTTGGTAGGACAAGCTAGTACGTAGACGTAATGGACCATACTCATTGTATGCAGTATTCTGAGACAGAGACATAGTCAATAGCCTTAGATCTATAAACCTCTAGTGGTAGATCTGTAGACCTCTAATCGTATGAGCGTCGACCAATAGCTGTAGACCTCCGTCTGTTCTTGTCTGAATTTATGGCTGACACCAGCCAATCACATTACTGTGAGGGGTAACCAAGGTGTATGTATATTCATTACATCAGTATTACAAGAAGTTTTGTTGGTCTCTTGCCCAACCGTGACTCATATATAATAAAGGGGGTTGCTGTCTTAGTAGTCATGTGGCCTGATGTAAAGGATGATGTGCTCACAGAAATTGTCTGACAGCCATGATTGGATTTCCCTGCTTGCGTGGCCAGTCATAAGGTCTTTCAGTGGCCACTTTCTTGACCCAAGTCAGCCCTATCTCCTCAAGGCCCTTGATGTAAGCTGCTTTGTTGAGTCTGAGGCACTGTGGGAAGATGAATGGAGGTATAACATCGCCACCATTATTGATGCCTCCAAACATCTTTGGAATCACAATTAGACTCATCCAACTTTTTTTTAATTATCTGCACTTTCTTCAGATTGACACTCAATGACCTTGAAATGTTTGTATAGGAGATTTTGGCATGACTGTCATGAAGTACAGTATGACATATCTAAATTTTCTGGCAAAGTGAATTGTATCATAGTGCATTTATTCTCACAGACAGTGCCCAACTGATCCTACTATACTGTGCAGTCAACAAAAACAAACAACACATGTGTGCAAAATTTAAAAATATAAAGAAAATGGCCACTTCAGCAGGAATTGAACCTGTATCTCCCCTTAAACGAGGAAGTGCCATCTGATCTGTCACGCTTTAGACCACTCAGTCTTGGCAGTGAGAATATCCATAGCCAAGAAGTGTCAAGTGCGCTAGATCAGAAAATGGTTTTCTTTTTGAGGTAGAGGACAAAGGTTCAAATCATGCCAGAAGGCACATTTTCTGTATTATATTATGGCTTATGGCCACATCGCTATGAAACATCAGTTTCTATAAAATCACCAAAATTAAACAGTGTCTAGCTTGCTCGGTACCTAGATGGATGCCGCCAGTGATGTAATGGATAATGGCTCGGATTGTGAGTTGAAGAATCAAGTTCTAATTAAAGCTACATTCATTATGTTCTATTACACACAGATACCCTTGGAAAAACAAAATTACAAGAAAGAACGAAAAAAATGCAAAGATTAAAAAAAACATCCTATATCAGATATTAATGAATTAAACTTATGTTGCCAAGTTTTTGGACAAAGGAATCGACAATCTTTGCGATAAGTGGTTGAAAGTTTTCAGAGAATTTGTTCATAATCTTCCATAAATAAGTAGCTGAATTCTTCAGTTTTGGTTTTACTGATTGCATGGAAATGATTCCATATAAGGAAAAAAATCAGCATATACACACAGAAAGCTATTTAGATGTCTACGTGTAACAATATATACACAAGTCTATTTCTGTTGGAGAGAACAGATATTGTCTACCTGAGTTTGCGGGTTTGCCAATGAAAATTTAACAAATATCTGAGAAGCGTTCTGACAGACGATGGAAAGTGCGACACTGAGATCTGAAGACATATTGGTATGGCCAAGACTGAGCACGTGAGCAACGATGAGGTGTTGGAGAGGATGTAACCGAAAAGAAAACTCATATTTAATATCAGGAAGAGACAGCTTAGGTTTCTGGGATATGTAATGAGGAAGGAGGGCTTGAAGAATCAGTCCAGGGTATCCTCAACATCCTTCTGTAGAACCACGTTTTTGCTGCTTTGAGCCTTTCCTTCATCTTTAAAGAAATGATCCAATATTCACTGCCAAACAGAAGGACAGATATCACATGGCAGTCCAACAATTTTTTTGTTTCCAATGAGATTTTCCTGTCTCTCAGTACTCTGGTTAGCTTTTAAAATTCATCCTTGGCCATACCAATATGTCTTCAGATCTCAGTGTCGCACTTTCCATCGTCTGTCAGAACGCTTCTCAGATATTTATTAAATTTTCATTGGCAAACCCGCAAACTCAGGTAGACAATATCTGTTCTCTCCAACAGAAATAGACTTGTGTATATATTGTTACACGTAGACATCTAAATAGCTTTCTGTGTGTATATGCTGATTTTTTTCCTTATATGGAACTATTTCCATGCAATCAGTAAAACCAAAACTGAAGAATTCAGCTACTTATTTATGGAAGATTATGAACAAATTCTCTGAAAACTTTCAACCACTTATCGCAAAGATTGTCGATTCCTTTGTCCAAAAACTTGGCAACATAAGTTTAATTCATTAATATCTTATACAGGATGATTTTTTTTTAATCTTTGCATTTTTTTTTCTTTCTTTCTTGTATTTTCGTTTTCTTAAACTGCTAAAAAGAATATCTTCATATCCAATTTCACAGACAATGTCAGCTAACTGTTGAATAAAGTATTTCAAACTGTCTAGCATGGAATTGAGAAAGAGAGTGAAAGATAACTCTGTATATATAAAAAAAAATAACATCGTGTAACAGAAAAACCTTTGTCCCTCTTAGTGACTACTGTAAATGTGTACATCATGGTAATGGCATATATACATATTTGGAAATTCCTAGAAAAGAGAATTCAATAATTCCTTTTACTTCGCTTCGCTAAGATGGAGCATTTCAATTACAGATATTTACACAATTATGGAATTGAACAGAAATCATGACGTGAATCTCTGCACTATTTATTTATTATCTGGGCTATGAGAGATTTTACAAATATGAAGTTGTCCAGAATGCAATGTCATATTTAATATATACTGGTTTAGGACCAACCGGTTAACAGAGAAACTAGTGTGAAGTGGTATAAGATATTGAGATTTGGTCAGATCAATTTTGTTCTTATCTTTAACCAGAACAGTAAAAACTGAAGTGTACCTGATCTCTGAGGATTCGTATTTGATGCAGTATCTCTTGATTATTTGTGAATTTTTTTTGTTTTTTTAATCATTTCACCTCAAGCAAGGCAGGACCACCACTAGTGTGTAGGGAGTTACAGGGAGAGAAAAGACTGGTTCAAAGAATGTCAATGAAAAAATAAAAGGATGTTGAATTTGAAATTTTAGAGATTGTAGCTATGAGAGAAACAAGTAAATGGAAGAGAGTTCCACAGGCAGGTAGTATGAGAAAAGAAACTGATAGATTAGAAAAGACAGTAACATTTAACTATTTTAATGATAAAATGGTGGGACCTAGATGCCAATCTAGTAGCACATATAAATTCATGTGGTGGGGGCACCAGGGAAAAAAAGCCATCAGAGAAATTATCATGAAAATATTTGTTGAAAATATAAAAGGAAGGCACATCATTTTGGTGAGAAAGTAACTGAAACAGAGATGCCAAGTCAGGATCAATTACATTGCAGATGTTTATTTTTGATTTTGTCAAGAACATTGGGGTGAATATTAAGAGCCCCCAACCAGATACTCATCCACTGACTTCATACCTGACTTTGGCAATTTCTGCCAACATGAGTTGTCAGGATCCAACTCAGGTCATTTCTCTTTGAATCTACCTTAGGCTTTTTCTGGATGCTTTTTTTCATAGCTTTGAACTCTGCAATTTGGTTGTTACTTGGCAATTCCTACCCAGAACTTGCCTACTACCCCCAAAACAAATTTTACTGTAACTGTACACCTGAATATATGGAGATTTTCACAATTAATTTCACCGTGAAGGAATTCAATCACTTGGCTCACCTAACCAGTCAGTCAGTTAAGTGCCATATGTGATACACACTTTGGGCAATCATGTCTTGAAAGAGACATGAGTGACTGGGTAGGAGATTATCCTACAGTAGGTTGCCATTGCTTTCTGCAGTAGACTGGTTGCCAACCAAGGCTATAAAACCCCATTTGTCCTATTATTTAACCCATAACTGGAATGAAGAGATAGATTAATACCTTTTCCAAGGGTATTTGTGTGTAAGTGAATGCAAGGAATTCAATTGGAATTCAAACTTGGCACCCCGATTTGTCATTCTAAGTCGATATCCACTGCACCACAATGCACATCACCTAATCATATGATCCAAAAAGGGGCAATTTTCCTTTACCATTAGACTTATTACATCATTGCAACCTCATATTTGCATGCACAAAATTTACAGCGTTTAAGTTTAGAAATTTGTTCCCCATGATTTCACTTTTCTTGCTAGTTTGACCAAATGTCAATTTCATCAACAGTTTATATATTTTAATGAGATTGGGAAAATCTGGTTCTATTTTTTTACCAATTAGCTCAATAAGGTCTTTTTATTAACCTAATTTCACTTCAATTGTTTTGTCTTTCAGCTGCCTTTTTTTTTTACCTGGTTTCCATTGCTCCTATTTCTGTGGCATAAGGGCATTTTTCTTTCAGTTCTTTACTGAAGCTTAACTAAGTTTTAAAATCCAAAATCTTATAATATTATCACCGTGTTCAGTGAGTGGATTATTGTTATTTTAGGGTTAAGGCCACAAATATGGAGCACTCAGTTTGGCTCAGACTCATTAACACACGTTATAACCAATCAGACAAGTTGTCTAATCATTACAAAATGTGAGTGCCCCAAACAAGTGGATTGTTATAAAACAGAAATTGGTACTGTATATTAACAACAAATGTAAAAGTTTTTGATTTTTTTTGAAAAAAATGCAATATTATTTTCGGAACAAACTTATATGTATAGCAAAATTGATCTTTGAAAAAAAAATGAATGGTTTTATTAAAAAAAAAAAAAAAATTCAAGTATTGAGATACCAAACAAGTGGTTCTAAATTGTACCAACCATATTTTAACCTTCTTTCTCTTACTGCCATTTTCTCACTCACTTAGGCACATCAAAGATTGATTTGTTGTATCTATATTACTTTTTTTTTATTTGAAGACTTTTCCTCTCTTTCCTTTTTTATCTTCTTCTCCATTAATTTTCTTTTTATTTGCTTTTTCTTCTTTCTCTTTTACGTTTTTTTTATTTACTTTTCAGCTTCTTTCATTTTTCTTCTGTAGTCTCTTATTCATTGTATCATTTTTTCTTCATTCTTTCATTTTTGTTGTATTTTTTCATTATCTCTGTTTTACTTCTTTATATTCACTTTTTCTCTTCTCTCTGTTTTTTTCCTTCTTCCTTGTAGTCTTTCCTCATCTTTTTGCTTTTCCTTTTTTCACTCTCATTTTCTTTCCACTCACTCTTATTTTCCTTTTTTTATTTCACTCTGTATTTTCTTGTAGTCTTTCATCATCTTTTTGCTTTTCCTCTTTTTATTCCACTCTCTATTTTCTTGTGGTCTTTCCTCATCTTTTTGCTTTTCCTCTTTTTATTCCACTCTCTATTTTCTTGTAGTCTTTCCTCATCTTTTTGCTTTTCCTCTTTTTATTCCACTCTGTATTTTCTTGTAGTCTTTCCTCATCTTTTTGCTTTTCCTTCTTTTTATTCCACTCTCATTTTCTTGTAGTCTTTCCTCATCTTTTTGCTTTTCCTTTTTTTATTCCACTCTCTATTTTCTTGTAGTCTTTCCTCATCTTTTTGCTTTTCCTCTTTTTATTCCACTCTCTATTTTCTTGTAGTCTTTCCTCATCTTTTTGCTTTTCCTTTTTTCACTCATTTTCTTTCCACTCTTATTTTCCTTTTTTTATTCCACTCTCTATTTTCTTGTAGTCTTTCCTCATCTTTTTGATTTTCCTCTTTTTATTCCACTCTCTATTTTTCTCTTCTCTTCATTATTTTGTTTTTAAATTTTTCTTCCTTTCCTCTCGTATTTTTATTTTCCTTTTTCTCTTTTCAATTTTCTGTTTTTCTTTCCCTCTCTCTATTTTTGACTTCCTCTTTCTTTGTATTTCTCCTTAAATAATATTTTTGCCCTATTATATTTTTATTTCTCTCTTTTTCTTTTTGACCAAAATCTCCTGCTTTTACGACGACTAAATTGAGACACAATTGTAAGGAAATTTTCTTGTATAGAATGAAATCAAATGAGCACAATTACAAAGCTATTTGATAAAAATGTTTTTTGAAAAAAATCTTGTAATTTTTCAAAATCAATTTATGTCTACAATTTAGTAACCTTTTCACCCTGTTTCACCCTGAAACCTTTTCCACTTACCCATCCTCATGAACCAGAAAAAAAAAAAGAAAATTTACAATAGCCTTATATGGGGATACAGATATGAAAGAAAAATGATGAGATATAGATTTTTATGATATATAAAGTCATATAGAAAAGCACGGGTGATTTTCGCTTGTGACTCGACTACAAATTTGAAAGCAAAATGTGTCAGGTGAATGCAAAACTTTTTCATGCCAATATTTTTCATCGTAGATTTTCTTTTTGTCAGTTGCCAAAATCTTGATTGATTTCTGATTAACCTGTCTCATCATTTTATCTCGCGTTTCTTCAAGTTTTCTGTCGCTCTACCATTTGTTCATGATTCTTGCTATTTTTTCTCTTCTTTTACCAAAGGTTCCATCTGGTTTTTTTTATCATCATCATTTATGTCATGTTTCTTCAGGACTTTTTTCAATCTTAGTTCTCGACAACTTCCTGTCCTTTATACTACGCACCAATATTAAGCTATTTACTACCTGTCTTTGTGTCCGTTATGACATTCGTTCAGTTTATATGTAATTCAGCAGGTATACAAAAATAGAAAAGGGCATAAAACAAGGATCTATTCTCTCACCAGATCTATTAAACCTGTACAGCAAAGCAATTATGAGGGAAATAATGTCCTCACCAGGAATCGTCATTGGTGGCTATAATCTCAACAATAGAAGATACGTGGATGACACAGAGCTGAGAGCAAACATGGAAAGAAGAATGTAAGACCTCCATCAAGGTAGCAAAAGAAAGTGAGAAGAAAGGACTAAGTATTCTTCTTCTATGTGCCCTGACTTTTCAGGATGTAGGCAATCATGGCTTTCCACGTTTCTCTATCCCTGGTGGCTCTGAGCACGCCTTCTCGTGTAATCCTCATTCTGTCATCCACCTGATTAGGTCCTTCAAATATGTTATCCATTGCTTTCCCCTGTCTCTTTTTCCCTCTATCTGGCCTGTTAGTATCAGGTTCTCCAAGCCCTCCTTTCTCATTGTGTGTCCCAGGAACTTCAGCTGTCTCTTTCTCATGCTCAGTATTAATTTCCTTTTTGCTTCCATCATTTCCAAGACCTCATCATTGCTCACATGCTCGATACATAAGAATCGCAGCATGCTTCTGTAGAACCACATTTCAGTTGCTTCAAGTTTTTCCTTCATCTTTGATGGTATTGTCCAGCATTCACTGCCATATTGAAGGACGGACAGCACGTAGCAATCCAGTACTCTCTTCCTAGTTTCTAGCCAAATTGTCCGGTTTCTTTATACTTTACTCAACTTCTGGAATGCTTCCTTCACCATGCCAATTTGCCTTCGGATCTCTGTGTTGCACTTTCCGTCTTCTGTTATAACGCTTCCTAGATATTTAAATTTTTGTACCTGCTTGATTCTGGTATCCCCGACCTGTATTTGGCATTTTGGGCTGCCCTTTTTCCTGATGACCATGCATTCAGTTTTCATGCATTATATTTCTAGTCCTTTCTTGTTACTTTCTTCAGCTACCTTCTGTAAGAGGTCTTGTAGTTTTCTTTCTGTGTCTGCTATCAACACTGTATCATCTGCATACCTTCAGTCAGTTAAGTGCCATGCGCGATACACGCTTGGGTGATCATGTCTCGAAAGAGACATGACTGACTGGGCAGAAGATTATCCCACAGTAGGTTGCCATTGCTTTCTGCGGTAGACTGGTTGCCGACCAAGGCTATAGAATTTAATCTGTCCTGTTATTTAACCCATAACTGGAAGGAAGAGATGGATTAATACCTTTCCCAAGGGTATTTGAGCGTAAGTGAATGCAATGAATTCAACTGGAATTTGAACTCGGCTCCCCGGTTTCTCGTTCCGAGCTGATATACACTGAACCACAATGCATATCCAATGCACATCAAAATATATCTTGCATTTTATAAATCTACCATCCATGCATGGAATAGAGTTGCCATATCTGCTCAGGTGCTCCTTCTATTTATCTAAAAAAGATCCATCAAGAATCTGCAATGTAATCAGTTCTGACTTTCCATCTCGAATTCAGTCACTTTCTCACCAACGTGGCATGGCTTCCCTCTGTCTTTTTTACAAATATTTTCATGGCGAGTGTTCTGATGAGTTTTTTTCCCCTGATCCCCTGTCCATATGAATTTAAGTGTGCTACTAGATTGACATCTAGGGCCCAACTTTTTATTCTTGAAATAGTTAAATGTAACTGTTGTTTCTACTCCAAAAATTTTATTTCTCATACTCCCAGCCTGAAAAATTCTCTTCCATTTACTTGCTTTCCTGATAGCTACAATCTCCAAAAGTTTAAATGCAATGTCAATTGCTGTCTCCCATATTTTTGAATTCCATTCCTCTTTTTGCAATACCCTTGTACTCGGGCTTTTCTCTCACCATAACCCCCTATGGGCTAGTGGCAGTCCTGTGAAAGCAGTTGTCAACATCAGAGGTGTCAGTGCTGAACAAGGGTCTCAACTTCACAACAACCATCAGGCGGATACCATACTTAGACATCATTAGCCTCAAATGGGAACTTGAATTGGAAGACCTCATTACAAGTGGAAGCTACAGCAAGGTAAAGAATGACTCCATGTTGAAAACAGAATCCTAATCAAGAACAAGAAGATACGGGCAATGTTACAGCAAGCTACCTTACCTGTATTGTCGACCTAAGATTAATAAAGTGAGTATACGGCTCAGAATCGGTGTGCCACTCTCTCAGTCACTTTCTTGTAGATGTAATTGGCCCACTGATAGGAAAGTCACCATCACATGTTCAAAACTTTGCCCACTTCATGGAACATCAAAGATGCTCCCATCCAATCCTGAGCCTGGATGTTGTAAGTCTATTTACCAAGGTATCTATGGTGGAGGCACTTAAAATAATCAGGGACAGACTGGCCTCAGACTAGGAAAATGTACCAGTGTTCCACTAGACAACCTGATGGAGATGCTGACTTGTGTGCAACAAACAACACACTTTGGATTGGAATCAGACATATATCAGCAGAATGAAGGCTTAGCAATGGTCTCACCATTATCACCAACACTGGCTAAAATATATATGGAATACTTTGAAGAGATGGCATTAGAACCCACAGCTCTAAAGGCAACTCTGTGAGTGAAAAACGTTGATGCCATCTTCATACTCTGGCCACACCAGGAGGAGACTCAGATGCTACTCAACCATGTGAACTCAAAAAGACCATCCATACAGTTCACTATGGAAGAAGAGTGTGACAACAAAATGCCATTACTGGATGTGATAATAACTAGAACAGAGGTGGGGTTCAAGACATCCATATACTTCAAACCAACATTCACCTGACAATACCTCAACTTCAACTCCTACTACATATACAAGGTAAAGGAAGGATCGTCCGCTGCCTTCAACATTGAACAAAAGCCATAAGTGCTGATCCAGAGTCATACAAACAGGAAATGGTCAGTATAAGCAGTACTCTACAATAAAACAATTATCCCGGGTACATGGCAACAACTCCAACATGCACAGAAGGCAGGGTGCATGAGTAGAGCAACTCTCAGAAAACAGCCTTGGTCTGTCTACTTTATGTGAAGGGGTTATTAGAGAAAATACAAAGGATCTGTGGTCTATATAACATCAGAACGATCTTTAGAAGTGGTTCTACACTTCGCAAGTACCTCTTCTGAGTAAGACCCCCAACAGAGGACTGTGTGTATGCCATTCCATGTAATTGTAGAAAGAAATATAAAGGAGAGACAGGCCGACCCCTTAAAGTTAAGCTACAAGAACAACACAAGGCCTTAACACGAGGGGAGATAGACACATCAGGCATAGCTGACCACATATGGAGGGAGAAAGGGGATCACCGCCCCCTATGGGATGAAGTTGAAATAATAGATAGAGAACACCACTGGAAACTACGTAAACTTAAGGAATCAGCACATATGCTAGGCTTCAAAAAAATCCTAAGCCTACCAAGCATAGAGATGAACACAATATGGGAACCAGTAATATGGAGTGCCAGAGAAAATCATTAGGGTGAAAAATTGCAATATGGGCTGTGGTAAAAAAATACTAGAGAAAACCATTAATATCAGAAATACTAGATATGAGTTCTGGTAAAAATATTACAGAAAACCATTAACATCCGAAATACTAGAGAAAAACCATTAACATCAAAAATTGTAATATGGTAAAAAAAAAAAAAAGGTTTACTGAGCATTAGGTTTATAAGTCTCAAAAATTCAGTTGTGGCCCAGTGAATATAGACTTTGGTTAGTTCCTGACTTGACTCTTAGAGTTGTGAGTTCAATACCAGGCTTCAAGTAACTTGCAGGGTTAGAGGGAGATAACTCATGACTTCTAATTGAGGCTTTACACAAGGAATGGCGTTCATATACTCCAGTGATTGGAATAAAGGATTTAGTTCAAAATTCCTAGCACTTTAAGAAGGCATGAGCATACAATGGCCGAAACGTTGTACAAATAGCAACAAAGATAAGGACAATAGTTCAAATAATGTAAATATTAAATATTTCCTTCTTACTTTCCTATATTTTCTTTTATCTTTCCAATGATGTTTCATTTTTTTCCGTCATATGATGCTTAATTCTGTTCTTCCCACATTCATTCTTTCTTTCCTAAAATATTTCCTTTATTCTTTTGTAAAATTTGTGATTTTTTTTTTCCTGCAACGATTTCTTCTTTCTTTCCTATAATAATTTTTTCTCTCCGGTAATGTCTCCTTTCTTTCCTATAATGTTTCCTTCCTTCTTTCTTTCCAGTAATATTATCATTCCTTTGTTCCCATAATGTTTCCTTTACTTTTTCCTATAATGTTTCCTTCCTTCTTTCTTTCCAGTAATATTATCATTCCTTTGTTCCCATAATGTTTCCTTCACTTTTTCCTATAATGTTTCCTTCCTTCTTTCTTTCCAGTAATATTATCATTCCTTTGTTCCCATAATGTTTCCTTCACTTTTTCCTATAATGTTTCCTTCCTTCTTTCTTTCCAGTAATATTATCATTCCTTTGTTCTCATAATGTTTCCTTCACTTTTTCCTATAATGTTTCCTTCCTTCTTTCTTTCCAGTAATATTATCATTCCTTTGTTCCCATAATGTTTCCTTCACTTTTTCCTATAATGTTTCCTTCCTTCTTTCTTTCCAGTAATATTATCATTCCTTTGTTCTCATAATGCTTCCTTCACTTTTTCCTATAATGTTTCCTTCCTTCTTTCTTTCCAGTAATATTATCATTCCTTTGTTCCCATAATGTTTCCTTCACTTTTTCCTATAATGTTTCCTTCCTTCTTTCTTTCCAGTAATATTATCATTCCTTTGTTCCCATAATGTTTCCTTCACTTTTTCCTATAATGTTTCCTTCCTTCTTTCTTTCCAGTAATATTATCATTCCTTTGTTCCCATAATGTTTCCTTCACTTTTTCCTATAATGTTTCCTTCCTTCTTTCTTTCCAGTAATATTATCATTCCTTTGTTCTCATAATGTTTCCTTCACTTTTTCCTATAATGTTTCCTTCCTTCTATCTTTCCTGTAATATTATCATTCCTTTGTTCCCATAATGTTTCCTTCACTTTTTCCTATAATGTTTCCTTCCTTCTTTCTTTCCAGTAATATTATCATTCCTTTGTTCTCATAATGTTTCCTTCACTTTTTCCTATAATGTTTCCTTCCTTCTTTCTTTCCAGTAATATTATCATTCCTTTGTTCCCATAATGTTTCCTTCACTTTTTCCTATAATGTTTCCTTCCTTCTTTCTTTCCAGTAATATTATCATTCCTTTGTTCTCATAATGTTTCCTTCACTTTTTCCTATAATGTTTCCTTCCTTCTTTCTTTCCAGTAATATTATCATTCCTTTGTTCCCATAATGTTTCCTTCACTTTTTCCTATAATGTTTCATTTTACTTTCTTGTAAGATGTTGTTTTTTTTTCATATAATATTTCCTTCATTCTTTTTTGTAACAACCTTCTTACTTCCCTATAATGTTTCTTTCCATTTTCTCTTTCCTTCCCACAAGGTTTCTTTTTATTTTCCTGTAATATGACCTTTCCTCTTTCGTGTAATCTTTCATTCCTTCCTCAAATATTTAGATTTTTTTCTATATTTCTTTTTTTCTTTTTCCTACAATGTTTCTGACTTTCTTTTCTGTAATGATTTGTTCTTTCCTTCCTATCATGTTTTCTTCATTTTTTCCTATAATATTAACTTTCCTCTTTTCTTTACAATAAGGTTTCCTTCTTTTTTCTTTTTTTTTTTGGTAATATTTCCTTTCTTTCTTCCTATAATATTTATTTTGCTTTCTTATAATATTTCATACATTCATTCATATAATGTTTCTTTTTCTCTTTTCCATAATGTTTACTTCTTTCTTTCATGCAATATGCCCTTTTTCCTTTTCTATAATGTTTCCCTTGTTTTCCTGTAATGTTTCAGTCTTTCTTTTCTGAAATAATTCAATCTTTGTTTTCTGCAATGGTTCTGGTTCCTTTCTTTTTAAGTTTACTTTTTTCTGTCAATAATGTTTCGTTTTTTTTGTTCATGTCATGTTTCATACTTTCTTTTTGATCATGTTTCAGTCTTTATTTCCTGTAATATTCATTTTTTTTATTGTAATATTTCAGTTTTTTTTTCTGGTAATATTTAATTCTTCTTTCCCTATAATGTCTTAGACATTTTATTCTATCATATTACTTCATTCTTTCCTATAATGTGTCTTTCTTTCTTTCTTGTAATAATATTATAGATATTTTCCTATAATATTACAGGCATTCATCCCTATTAGGTTTCATTCCTTTTTTTTTTTTTTTCTGATAATATTTCATTCCTCTTTGATGCAATATTTTTGATTTTTTTTCTTTTTTTGCTGTAGTATATCCTTTTTTTTTTGCATATATTTCCCTTTGGAATACCTCTAGTGGTTGCTCTTTAATTTGGTACAATATTTCATTCCATTTTTGTATACAATTTCAGACATGTAATGATATATATAATACTTTCTTTCCTGTAATATTTGTTTTTTTCCTTCCTATATTCACTTTTCCTTCATTCATTCTTTCTTATTTTTTATTATTTCTTTTGTATGATATTTCATTGTATCTCAATAAAACCACTATGCAGAAATCAATCTTAAGATCATTCATGATTATCAACAATATTAATATCAGAGATAATGACATGATGCAAGTTAACTTGGGATATGTGTAACAGTTTTCACTTGTCATCCAGATACTTTTAGCAAAACTACAAAAAAAAAATAGTGTGAAATCAACCAAATTCATTGAAATTAATCTTTTCCTTGATAACAAAAAGCATAATAATCCAGTTTCACCTGAAAAAATGAGAGGAGTAGGACTAATAATAGATGAAGACTTGAAGAAATGCTTTCTGAGTGACTCTCAATTAAGTGATGAGTTTTTTTTAGGCTAAATTGGAAGGGATGCCTTTTACTATTATCCTTCTGAATGACAGACTTCCAACAGTAAGATAGTGCTTAATGTGTTTTGTTGCAACATTGGTCACCAAACTGAGAACCATGTGAGTCTGCTGTTGATCAACATCATGCTGGACATTGTAATAGGGTGCATCCATACTCCCCTGCACCATGTTGTACTCACATTTAGATTACATGATCTCTACTGCACAGGGGCTGGGTCTATAACACATCATTCCATAAATCCCAGGCCAAACTAAAAAAAAACAACTTTTAAGCAAAATACACTTCTTGTGTGCGTCGTGGTGCATTGGATATCAACTCGGAACGAGAAATCAGTGAGCCGAGTTTGAATTCCAGCTGAATTCACTGCATTCACTTACATGCAAATACCCTAGGGAAAAGTATTAATCTGTCTATTCCCTCCAGTTATGGGTTAAATAACAGGACAGATTGGGTTCTCTAGCCTTGGTCAGCAACCAGTCTACCACAGAAAGCAATGGCAACCTACTGTGGGATAATCTTCTGTCCAGTCAGTCATGTCTCTTTCAAGACATGATCACCCAAGCATGTATCACGTATGGCACTTAACTTTTTCTTCTTCATTTGTGGCTATTCTTTGGTTATTTCTTCCTCCAAATGCACCAATAATGCTATACATTATTTGCTATTTATAATTCTTCCTTTCTCAAAATAATCAGTCAATAAAATACCTTGTGTACCCCAATGATACATGCTTGGATGATCATGTCTTTTTTTATTCATGACTGACTAGAAAGATTTTCCCACAGCAGGTTGCCATTTTATTTCTACAGTAGACTAGTTGTCAGTCAAAACTATAGAATCCAATCTGTCCTGCTATTCAACCCACAGTTTGAAGGCAAAAAGATGGGTTCATAACATTCCAAGGATATTTGTGTGTAAGTGAATGCAACAAATTCAATGATAACTTGAACAGTACTTGCCTCTTTCTCATTCTGATTTCATATCCATTACATCACAAAATGTATCCATTACAGTAAAGTATCCCACAAGGTTTCCATAGAGGGGGAAAAATATTTTTCATGTGATGATCTTGGAAATCCACTAATATGCAGGAAAGTACCCCAAAAGATTACCACAGAAAGGAAAAAAAAAAACACTCCTTCATATGATAATCTTGGAAAATTTGCCAACATACCAAAAAGTGCCTCACAAGATTCCCACACAAGGAAAAATACTCTTTCATGTGATAATCTGGAGAGTATCCCAAAATTCACTTTCTCACCTTCACTGCAAGATACCATGCTCTTCTGTCACAATGTCTTGTGTCTTCATGCTCGCACAACTAGCAATGGCTCTCAAATAATTCTGTCTACACAGTTTCACTCACAAGGCTTGATTTCACCCATGGTATGATTCTAATACACCTTCCAAAGGTGCTGCACACTGGGATTGCCTTCCCAACCAATAAAATCAAGAAGGCATTTTCCTGACCAATTGACTATGGTGTGATCCAAACTCAGGTGTCATTGGTTCAAAGTATCATTTTTTAATTGGAGTAAGAAAGATTATGATTGATTGGGACTATTAGGGAAGCATAAACAATTACCATATTTCAAGGCCTACCGAGGTCAACCTGATCTTCATTCTGATTTTCATTTTCAGATATTTTTATCAATAAAATAAATCCACATGTGCAATTCACAATGTGCAGGTACATTTTTACCTATGAAAAGCCAAGAGACAGGTCTGCTATTCAAAGTAGCATTCTTTTATTGTGGTAAGAAATGTTAAGACTGGTTGAGACTGGTAGGGAAGCACAAGCAATTACCATATTTTGAGACCTACTAAAGTCAAACTGTACTTGATTCTGTTTTTTTTTAACAGACAACATGAAGAACATTAATTCTTTTCTGAAGTAATAATTTTAGAAGGATCTGTTATGTTATCCATCATGACATGGCATCACTTTCTCACTGCTTTGATGTGGCTTCTGTCTGTCTTTTTTATAAATATTTCCATAGTAACTTTTTCTCATCTTCTATTTCTTGGTGTGTATCTAATTAGATATAACTTCACTAAGCAAATAGATTGGAAAGTATTCACCAGGGTGCCCATGTTGCAATTGGATGTAAAACATGATTGAGGTTTAAAGTGCTTTTAATAGCCAGAATGCATAAAAATTCCCAAGTCCTTTCAGTATTTTCCCTTTTGAGGATCCTTCAAGAAACAGGCAATAAACCCAGCCTCCTACCAAAGAAGAGGTACTCCTTTGAGGGAAAGGCCTAATGAGGCTTGAGCTTAATAGAAGAATACCAATCTTCAACTAAAAGCAAATTGATAAGCATTTACAAGTGCACCCACCATGCAACAGATGTGACATAAGGTCAATTTAAATGAGTTTCTTATCAGTACCATGAAAAAATTCCCAAACCACTTTGGCACTTTCCCTTTTTGCAAACTCAAAATTGTTAGTGATTTTCTAAGCACAGCTTAGATGTGGTACAAGGTCAAAAGAACAGGGCACTATTAAATTGTAATGGTTCTTGCTAACCATTACACTAAGTTGGCTGCTCAAGGCAAAATTGGTATCTCTCTATTGGAAGAAAACCATAAGTTTATATAGAACTCAATAGGCAGAACTCATTTCATTTGTAGGTGGAACAAGTCAATTATTAACACACAAGTTTACATGAGCTGAAGGCTATCGGTTCACTAATTGGCTGCAAGAAAACCGGAATACATGGTCATCAGCAAAAAGAGCAGCCCAAAATGCCAAATACAGTTGGGAGATAGTAAAATCAAGTAGGTACAAAAATTTAAATAAATGGGAAATGTTCTAACAGAAGACGGAAAGTGCAGCACAGAGATCCAAAGGTGAATTGGCATGATGGGACGCATTCCAGAAGCTGAGTAACATATTAAGAAACAGGAAACTTTCAATAGAAACAAAGAAGAGAGTACTAGATTGCTATGTGTTGTCAGTTCTTCAATATGGCAGTGAAAGCTGGACAATATCCTCAATGATGAAGGAAAAACTGGAAGCAGCTGAGTTGTGGTTCTACAGAAAGATGCTGCGAATATCATGGGCTGAGCATGTGAGCAATGATGAGGTTTTGGAAAGGATGGAAACAAAACAGAAATTAATATTGAGCATCAGGAAGAGACAACTAAAGTTCTTGGGTCATGCAATGAGGAAGGAGGGCTTGGAGAACCTTATACTAACAGGCCAGATAGAGGGGAAAAAGAGACAGGGGAAAGTAGTGAATAACATATTTGAAGGGCCTGAGCAGGTGGATGGCAGAATGGGGGTTGCATGGTGTTACAGGAGAAAGTGTGCTCAGAGCCACCAGGAATAGGGAGACGTGGAGGGCCATGATCACCTATCTCCTGAATGGACAAGGAACATAGAAGAATTAAATATACATTTGAAGTATTTAATAACTTAATCTTATATTTATTCTATTTTTCTTTTTATAAAAAGTTCATTGGTAGTTTTTTGGGGATATTGATCATGTTAGAATACAGTTCTATGGAAATAAGATAGTTAGGAATACAGTTAAGAGTTATATGTGATACATACTAGAGTGATCATGTCTCAAAAAAAAACATGACTGACTTGGCAGAAATTTTTCTGCAGTTGATTATCATTACTTTCTGTGGTAGACTGGTCACCAACCAAGGCTACAGAACTCACTCTGTCTTGCTATTTAATTTATAACTAGAGAGAGAAGGGATGAATTAATTCCTTTCCCAAGGGTATTTGTGTGTAAGTGATACAAGAAATTCAACTGGCATTTGAACTTGGCTCTTCAATTATTGATTCCAAGCTGATATTCACTGCACAACAATGCACATACCCTCGTGAATTGGTAATGCAAAAACCCCTTTTCAAATTGGATAATATAAACCATCTACAAACACCATGTTTTGTTATATCTTTTGCAATCTGATTTGGTGTAGGAATCCATTCAATTGCTTTAACTTTATTTCATTTGAACTATTGAGCAACGTACCATTTGGTACCACAACCACATGAATTTAAGAATTTAAGCATACTCTGAGATTGACAACTAGATATGACTGTTTTACTGTTGAAAGTGCTTGATATAGCCATAAGATATATTCTAATAGTTTATTTTCTTGCCTGTTATCTATATATATATATATATATATACATCTCCAAATGAATTTAGGAATGAAGAAAATAATTGCAATGTTCAAAACATTCATTTAAAAGAAAACAGTGCTCAATATAAAAATAGAGCAATGAATATTTGTTATAAATTATTACTTTAGAACATGTACAAACTACTACAAAACTGTACCTTTTGTTTCGACATTGAAAGAACAATGTCTTATTATTACCATCATTATTAACTACCTGATGAGATATTGTTCTTACAATTTTGAAACAGTTTGTACATGTTCTAAAGTAATAATGAATACATGTATATATAGAGTAATAGGGATGTTATATTTTCCGAACACGGTCAGCATATTGTAGCCATGCATGTTCATTGTTGATGTTATTGAATGTTGGATTTTTCATTTTTTATTATTAGTGCCTCAATTATCTTCAGTCTTTCTTTACATGTGGATGAGGCTCTGATATTTGTATGTTGTACATGGAGTTTGATAGGTTTTTGTGTGTGGTTAAATGAATCGTAATTTAGCTATGGTCATAGAGGTGTAACATGAGTTTTCTTGATAGGCCAGTAGTATCATGCATAACCATATAATTATTCATGAATTTGGTTTGATCAAGAACACAATTCCGTAAGGTGTTAAGGAATTCATAAATAATATTGGTTCTTTGTAATTTGGATTTAGCAGGTGAGTTTTCATTGCTGATGATAAGGTTTTTAATATATTACTTTGAATGGCAAAGACAGGATTAACAAAAATATCCAGCCATGGATGGTGGTGGTGGGGTGCAGCTTAAAAGGCAATAACCAGCAAAGATGATTGACAGATGTATCTGGCTGTAGATGACATCAATTAAGCAACAACCCAAAAAAGGAAAAATGCATAGGAATTTTGGGGTTATATAAGTGAGGGGTTTTTAGCCAAAGAATAGAAGAGACTGGCTGAAGAGACAGAGACTGACAAATGATTTCCAGACAGCTCCTTTTTGTATGCATTTTTGTATAGCCTTCCTATTCAACACAACTATCACTGACAAAGAGTAAAAATATAAGATTATATATATATATATATATATATATACACATATATTGTCATCCGCAGACAGATCTGTTTCACTGTATCACAACTCATCAGTACAGTTAGACTCCGATTGCTTTTTAACCCAGGATTGAAAACCAACCAAATTGGCGTCAGTCGGTGACTCTACCTCTGGGCTATGAGCGTTCGATGGGAGAAGGCAGACTTTTTAGCACATATCATATTACGCGCCCAATAGCTAGAGTGTTCTAATTAATTTTACTGAATGAGTGATGCATACACGCCAGAGTAGCTACTGTTTATCAAAGTCTACTATTCCTCCAGAGTGCTCAATCAGGGTGGGAGAGCATAAAAATGCATGTATATATATATATATATATATATATATATATATATATATATATAAATGTACACACACACATGCATTTTTTTATCTGACTAAATAATCATTGCTTTCCAGCACTGTTGTATAACAAAGGTTAGCTGTTTTTAATTTTCTATTAATTTCACTAGAAACAAAGAACAGAATACAAGATTGCTATATAATGTCAGTTCTTCAATATGGCAGTGAATGCTGGACAATATCCTCAATAATGAAGGTTAAAGGTCATATATACAAATATATATGTCAGATTAAATAAATTACAAACATTGTCTGCTTAATTTGAATAAGAATTACAACATATAAAAAAATTCCATTTTGGATAATTTTCACATTCTAATGAACACTAAGAATTTGTCAACCACTATATTTGAAGCAGGAAAGAATTTACAGTAATTTTTAGTAACACAGTTTTGCAATTATTTTTTGTTACCATAATTCACACACCTGAAGATGATCTCAGAAAGAGATTGAAAGTACTTGGGTACATTGAGAAAGGAATGATAATAACATCTGTCAACATTACAGCTCATTTCTAACATCCTTCAATTATAATACATGAAAGATTATCCATGAGTATGAACAGATTTTATTAAAAATAAGCAGACATAATGTTTGTAACTTATTTAATCTGACATGTCTAAAAGAAAATTTACTGCTAAATAAACAAATATCTATATATATATATATATATATATATATATATATATAGTCATCTGCAGACAGATCTGTTTCACTGTATCATAGCTCATCAGTACGGTTAGACTCTGATTGTGTTTTAACCTAGGATTGAAACCCGACTGAATTGGCGTCAGTTGGCGATTCTACCTCTGAGCTATGGGCGTTCGGGAGGAAGAAGGCAGACTTTTTAGCGTGTATATTATCATTATACGAGCTCAATAGCCAGAGTGCTCTAATTCATTTTACTGAATGAGCGATGCATACATGCCAGAGTAGCTACTGTTTTTCAAAGTCTACCATTCTTCCAGAGTGCTCAATCAGGGTGTGAGAGCATAAATAGTCATCCACAGACAGATCTGTTTCACTGTATCACAGCTCATCAGTATGGTTAGACTCTGATTGCTTTTAACCCAGGAATGAAACCCGACCAAATTGGCATCAGTCGGCGATTCTACCTTGGGGCTATGGGCCACTTGGTAAAAGAAGGCAGACGTTTTAGCGTGTATATTATTATTATACACGCCCAATAGTCAGAGTGCTCTAATTCATTACTGAATGAGTGATGCATAATATATATATATATATATATATATATATATATATATATATATATTTACACGTGTGTGTCTGTGTAATCCTTATTGTTATTAATTGTCATTATTATAAATTAAAATTATCTTTAATTCACTTTGCATTCTTTTTGTTTTTTTACTTCTTCTTGTGCTTTTTAGTTGCTGCTTTCATGACAGCAGTTTCTTTCTCTGTCTCTCAATTTTTTCCTTCTCTTTCCCACTCACTTGTTAAAACCTCCCCTCCTATTACCATTATTCCAACCATTGGCAAATTCCTCATCTTCCTCCTTGATTCCGCTTCCTATTCTTCTCTTCCACAGACTGAGCCAGACAGAAATCTGTACCTTTGGCCTAGTGGCCTCTTGCCAGAAACTGTACAATATTGTATTTTTACAGTCCTGCTCTGTGGCTTTTTCGTCTTTTTTTTTTAACTTATTTTGCTGTCTTTTTTAGCAAATTTTTCCACTCGATAATTGCATCTTTCTATTCATTAATGCCAGTATATTTCTACTCAGTTTTAAACATATCCTGGCCTTTGGCAGAGACAACACCATCGCACGCTTGTCTAGGTTGGTGTGTCTGGATGTTTATGTATGTTTATTTTACATATGAGTCTGTGTATGAGTGCTTACACCAGTATATATGTAAATTTTTGAACATTATACACACTTATATATCAGTGTGTGTGTGTGTGTGTGTGTGTGTCAAACCAGAGATGTGTTTTTATATAAATATATATTTTTTCATATTCATGCTCTGTATGTGGGTGGTTTTTATATTTTTTAACATTTTGATTCAGTATATATCTGTGTTTATCACAGCTGTCATGCAGGTTTTATATATATATATATATATATATATATATATATATATTCATGAAGATAAATATGGATGCATCTTGTATCTGCCAATGATCATAGATGAATGTCCTTTATGTGGCAATTGCTTGCAAAACAATATAATATACCAAGCCACTTTAAGACCAACAGATAATAAAAAATATATGTATGAGTAACTGACATATCCTCAAAACAGAAGTGAATTGCAAAACATACTTTACAAATAGTAAATATACAAACAGCGCAATGCTTTCTAAAACTATCTGAGAAATTGAAAGCAAACATCAAATTACACTAAAAATATCATGGAAAATGTTATGGTGCCCTCCTACGAGGAATGGACTCTTCCTCTTATTATATATATAATTCCCTGCATGAATACCAGAGACAGTGAAGAATGCAGTTAAGGCCAGCTACTAGTCAGGCAACCAGCAGCATAACTGTACCATTCAGACTTATCACTGACTTACATTGTATATATGTTCTTATTATACTGATGCACTCTTTTGAACCCACCTTCTGTGTTCTGTGTCTTACTTTGGGCACAAACCAGTCACTACAATTTTGCAGCACAACAACTCTATAACTCAACAAGGAATTGGTGATGAAAATCCACAACAGAAAATTAGGAAAACAGAATCAGTTTCCAACAATAAATCCAAAAATGTAAACTTTACTGAAGAAAAAAAAAAGCTATAATCTCCTTTACTAAATAAATGATCAAAATTTGTCTCAAAATACAGACCCAAAAAACAAATTTTTACTATATTAGTTAAAAATTTAACATCAAAATGAATACAAGATACAATACTGCAGGAGATCTGGTATTGCAAGGAAATATTTTCTCACAAATTACTCGAATATTGGGCCAGAAAAATAAAATGCCAAAAATTCAACTCGCAGGTACAATTTTGCAAACTGCTATCCACCTAACCAGCCAGACCCAAAAACATTTCTCCCCACTTCTATCTTTTATGAGGCATCGAAATAAAGTTTAAAATCACCCCTGTGCTAACACTTTTGCACACTACCAAGTGTGTGCAAAAGTATTAGGACAGGTGTGATTTTCCTGAAAACCTCACTGAAATTCAAATACAGGGTGAAAAGCCAAGTAAATTGCTAATAAATATTGATTATTTAAAACTAGGTTTAAAGAAATGTATTAAAAAGAGATTATATATAATTTTTCCTATTTTCTATTAAACAAGTTATTTTGAAACTACTCATTGATTCTATTATCCTTGGATATGACTAACTTTTTTCTTATTCCCCCTCTCGAATTGATAAATCTAATGTTACTTCGCAAGACACACTTTGGGAACAAATACAAGCTGCTTGGCAGGAGATACCATTAGATAGATTGAAGAAGCTTGTGATGTAAATGCCTGACAGAATGAAGGCTATGATCAAAGCAAAAGGCTATTATACTAAACATTAAATTTATTTTATAACAAGTATTTTTTTCTTGTTAAAGCATTTGTTGAGTAAATCAAATAAAATTACTTTAATTAAATTGCTTATTTTTTGTCAATATGCCTCATAAAAGATAAAATAGTTCTTGTCCTAATACTTTTGCACAGTACTATACATATATATATATATATATATATATATATATATATATATAGTGCGATTGGAAAATTGTCGCAATTATTTTATTATTTCAAAGCAAAAGGCTATTATACTAAATATTAAATTTATTTTGTAACAAGTATTTTTTCTTGTTAAAGCACTTGTTGAGTAAATCAAATCAAATCAAATTACTTTCATTAAATTGTTCATTTTCTGTCAATTTGCCTCATAAAAGATAAAATAGTTCTTGTTTTAATACTTTTGCACAGAACTGTATATATATATATATATATATATATATATATATATATATATATAATAAGAATAAATATAATAGAAAAGTTAATCAGTTTCCTAATTAGAGATTTAGAAATTAATACATCTAATAAAATTATATTAATTTTCATTGTCTATTCATATTTTATTTCATTACTCCTTTGACTTTTTAATGATTTTTAAAAATATTTATAATTGTAAGTTTGAGGTGGAAACAATAAAAAATATCTGTCCTAATAATTCTTTTAGATTTTTTTCTTTTCTGAGCAACTGTCCGATGTCCAGATGACCTCCTCATCAGCCTAATTAAACTGGAATGTCTGTAAGAGAAATAAGCAAACATACAGTAATACTTTCATGTTAAAAAAGCAAAAGCAAAGATGAGAAATCAGAAAATTTATATTTTTTGATTTTCATTTTGTGATTTTTCTTTGTTTTTTTTTTCTGATGGTTTAACACTCTACTGTTTCAATTATAGGTTGATGATCATGTCTGCCAGTGACAAGGAGTGGAAAAATGAATTTACTTAAGTCATTCTTAATATATACTAGTAGTACACATGGAAATTTCTTGGTGGATTATCTGTTATTTTTGTTTTTTTCATTCTCTTTTACCCCTACCCCCGGAAATCGGACAGAATATCTGATATGTCTTTTCCGTCATTTCTTGCAATGAAAATGGAAAAGTCTATTATTTATGAGGTATTAGCAGGGTGCTTCCTTCTTTTTTTCATTTCTTCTTTCCTTTCCTTTTTCAATACACCCTTTCTTTCTTTTTCTTTTTCATTCACTTGTTTTTTTCTTTCTTTTTCATTTTATCCTTATCCATTTCCTTTTTTTCCATTCTATCTTTCTTTCCTTTCTTTTTTATCCAGTTTTCTTTCCTTTCTTTTTCTTTTCATTCTTCTTTTTTTTTCCATACTTTTTTTCCTTTTTCATTCTATTTTTTCTTTCATTTTTCTTTCCATTCTTTTTCTTTCTTTTCTTTTTTCTTCCATTTTCCTTTTTTCATTTCATCCTTCTCTCTTTCTTTTCATTTTTTCCCAGCCTTCTTTCTCTTCTTTTTCCTTTGATCTTTCTTTCCTATTTTTCTTTTTATCCTTCTTTCTTTCCATTTTTTCTTCCATTCTTTTTTCTTTCTACATGATCAAAAACTAGTTTATTAATTATGGAGCATTTCTTTTGTTTATACTCTTTACTTTCTTTATTCCTTCTTTTTTTCTTTTATTTGCTTATTTTTCCCTTTCTTTTTTCCTACTTCTCCACTTTTTTCTTTTTCTTCTTTCTTTTCTTCCTTCATTTTTTCCAAGTTGTGTCTCTGATATCCTTTGCATCTTTCTACATGATCAAAAACTAGTTCATTATTTATGGGGTATTAGTAGGACATTTCTTTCTTTCCTACTTTCTTTCAAGCTTTTATACTGTACTTTCTTTATTCCTTCTTTTTTTTTCTTTCTTTCTTTCATTTATTTACTTATTTTTCCCTTTCTTTTTTCCTACTTCTCGTTTTTCTTTCTTTTTCTTCTGTCTTTCCTTCCTTTATTTTCTCCAAGTTGTGTCTCTGCTGTCTTTTCCATCTTTCCACATTATCAAAATGGAATAATTATAAAAAGATGTTTCAACATCTCTTCATAAGATATTCAGTGTAGAAGAAAAAAAACTGAGCATAGAAGAATAAGCTGGGCAAGGGGTAGTTTCACCCAACACTACAACTTGCTACAAAATCAAAAATTGCTGTTTATAGTGGATAAATTAATTTTTTTAGCCAAAACATAATTTCTAATATGTTAACTGTTTATTAAACAAGATATTAAAAGAGAACAAGTCTTTATTGATATTCAGTCAGTCAAGTGCCATACAGGATACATGCTTTGGGTGATCATGTCTTGAAAGAGACATGACTGACTGGGCAGAAGATTCTCTCACAGTAGGTTGTCATTGCTTTCTGCAGTAGACTGGTTACCAACCAAGGCTATAGAACTCAATTTGTTCTATTATTTAACCCATAACTGGAGAGAAGAGATGGATAAATACCTTTTTTAATGGTATTTGTGCTCAAGTGAATGTGCAAGGAATTATTACTTACCATATAAATAAAAGTATTCAAATATGTATATAAAAAAACCTATTGAAATTATTTGTTTTTTTAATCATATCACCCCGAGCAAGGCAATAATGCCACTGATGTGCAGGGGGCTATGTAAGAGTGACAAGATTGGAGAAGAGAAAACCGGAAACCACATCCTAAGCAGGGAACAAGGGATGAGCCTCTTCACCTGTTCAAAAGACATGGGTGGAGTGAAAACCGGGTGATAGTTTAGTCTATCTACTCCAATTGAAAAAAAAAATGAAAAGGAGTGAAAAGATTGAAAAAGAGAAAACCCGGAAACCACATCTTAAGCAGGGAACAAGGGATGAGCCTCTTCACCTGTTCAATAGACATGTTTGAACATTATTTTTAATCGATACTCGTATTTGAGTAAATGTTCTGTTTTTAATCAAACAGTATATTTATTTCTATGGCCTGATTATTTATGATAAATTTTGTTACGAAAATGTGTGTCATTCGTCAGGATTCGAACCTGAACCCCTATTTTCATAACAAAATTTATCATAAATAATCAGGCCAGTAGAAATAAATATACTGTTTGATTAAAAACAGAACATTTACTCAGATACGAGTATCGATTAAAAATAATGTTCAAACAAATAATTTCAAAAAACTTACTCTGTTACTTAATATTTTCTCTGTCTCTTTCTTATATTCTGTGATATGGCTTCCCTCTGTCTTTTCTACAAATATTTTCATGGCAACTGTTCTGATGAGCTTGTTTCTCTGGTGCCCCAACCAAATGAATTTAAGAATGCTGCTAGATTGGCACCTTGTTTTACCATTGAAATAGTTCAAATTAACCACCTTTTCGACTTTAAACAGTTTATTTTCTCGCACTTCTCTTCCTGTGGATTTCCCTCCCTTTAAAATCTCAAAAAATTTAAATGCAGCATCAGTTGTCATCTTTCCATCTGCTTTAATCCTTGTTTATCCTTTATCCTTTCTTCAATACCCACTGTATTCAGTCTTTTCTCTCAATGTAACCTCCTTGCATACTAGTGGCATTTCGGGTCCTGAGCATGACAGTAAACTGCATCCGGCAGCAAGGTCTCTGATTGGGAGGTTGTGAAAAACATGGAATCATCTCTTATTTGCTGTTGTTCCCTAGGTCCTTTCTGATTCAGAGTGGTAGCACCTGTTAGGGTCCCAGCTATGGGCAAATAATTACCCCCCCCAAACTGGGGTCAAAACACTATGAAAGTATAAAAATATACTTTAATAGAAATATATACATACAAATAGACTTTTATAGGAAAATATATATTTTTGAAGGAAAAATATTGCTAACAATACATTTTTGAAGAAAAAATTACCATAACATATTTTTGAAGGAAAAAAATTCTCAGTAAAACATTTTTGAATACAAAAGTAGAAGACATTTTCTGTTTTCTAAAATAAAAAAGAATAAAAACAAAAACGTTTCATTAGAATATTACTAAATCAACCTTTTTCACTATAATCAAACAATTAAAAAAAATACCTTAAAACCCCATCTTTTTGACATTAAATAACCCATGGAGGTTGATATGCCATAAAACAAAACTCAAATTAGTGGCACTTCCATATTGCTCAGAGTGAAATGATTAAAAAAAAAATAACTGTTGTTGACTGAATTATGAGGTAAGCCACCTTTGCACCATAATTGCACATTTTTTGCAGCTTGTTTGGGCACTCTGCAATTACTTGTAAAATCTTAAAGAACCTAAGAATTTTACTTATGTTTTTAATTAGTCTCATCAGATCAAAACTTTCATATGGATGTCATACATAGCAACACACTCATTCAGAAATATCTCACCTCAACCTGTCAACTGTATACAACCACCTTCTCTGGTCAGTGGTTAAAAATGGCTTTGATTGATGACTTAGCAAAACCCATCCTCTGAACCTTGTAGACTGGCACAATAGAATCAAACAAAAAAAGAAAATTAACAAATCACAGAAACCAAATCTTGAGGACTCTCAACAGCAGCGACAACTAAAATGGATATCACATGTAACACAAAAAATAATGACGAAATTAATATGCTGATATTCCTTACTACTTCAAAGAAAAGCTTAGGAAGGAGACCCCCATCAATGCTAAAAAAAACCAATAACAAGCTTGAATAACTATTTTCCTGAATAATGGTTTTAATAGAAAGATTTTATCAATTTCAGCTGAGTGTAGTACTTGGTAAATTAATGCTGAGGGTTTTCTTTCAAGGAAATTTAACAAACAATGGAAAATTTAATCGTCAAATCTGAAGGTGCATTGGAACAGCAAAATGCCTTGCAAAACCTAAGCAAAGTATAAAGAAACAGGAAAAATCTTTACAGAAACAAAGAAAAGGGTGCTGAATTACTATGTCAATGTTCTTATATGAATGCTAGACAGTTTCCCTATAGTATACCCTGTTCATGTCAAAATTCTCCAAGACTTCCTTCCTCATTATGTATCCAAGAAATTTCTACCACCCCAAGCATCCTTTTGTTCCTATATATTTTTAAAACCATGTTTTTCTTGTTCTCATTTTGTCAGTGTTTTGACTTTCTTTCATTTTGTTTTCTGATATCTAAGTCGGAAGAATGTTTTGTAAAAAATAGTGATAACAGTGCCTCATCTAAAGGTTCACATGAATTAATACTTGTGTTTACTCATGATGGAATGTAAAAAAACAATTATGTAAGATGGCGGAAATAAGTGTCAAATTTGTTGTTTTCAAAATGGAAATAAAAGTATTATAATTCAGTCAGTTTCTTCAAATTTTGCTTATCTATGCTAATATTTAGAGGAATCATTTTTTTTTATCTTTAAACTCAAATTATCTGATACAGCCAGTTTTTCAATAAATATATACATAAAATATAAAATCTAAGATATGGCAGTATACAGTTCAACTTTTTTTTCTTTTTATACAATTGATAACTTTGAGCAAAAACTTGTAGCATTTTTTTAAGTGAATTTCCAAGACACTATTCAGATATTTGTTCATAGATTTATTCAACCACACAAATGTGTCATTTAGTTCCACATTATTTTCAACATCTTGGAGAAAACTTCATGATTTCATGCTCCAAGAATTTGGCATCTCTCTGGGTGAAAAACTGGTTTATTTTAAGAGACTTTCATAGAATTATAGTTCTTTCTAGAAAGGGAATTTTTAGGGATCAAAAATAATAGTTATAATCTGAAGATGTAAGTTCAGGTTAGTAAGGCCTGTAACTATTTTGCCAAATCTGAAAAGAGCTATGAGGCCTATTGTTTTTTCTGATGGAATATGTAGTGCTTTTGATTGACCACTTCCAGGTGTTTTTCATTGATGACTTCCTTCAGTAAGAGCATTTTGGAAAAACACTTGTCTGAATTCAACATCTGGTTTTGTTTGTATTTATTTCTGAGATGAGTAATTTTCAATAATCTTGGAAGTATTTTGAACTTTTGTTATCATCATGTTCAGTATAGGTGTTATAATGGACATGATGTTTCGACCAAGTACTCTCTGATCATCATCAGGTGTCCATAGATTGGCTGATTATCTCATTGATAACATTGTGTCTATTATAACATCTATATTAACCAAAATGAGAAAAAAAGTTGATTGAAAAAAGGATTATTGAAAATGACTCATCTCAGAAATAAATACAAATCATAACAAGTGGTACAAACCTACTAACACAATCCAGTTGTCAAAATCCATCTGACACTGAATATAAAAGGCTCCAAAAATACACCATTAAAGCTTTTTTTGAACGGTAGTATAGTGGATTTAGTAGTTAGTTATACATGTTTTAGTATCATCTAGTGGTCATGAGTTTGATACTTGGATTTGGTAGTAACAAACCAAATCCAACATGAAAGAACAATAATTGATTTCACGGTATAGTTCACAATAAGCAATGAGATAATCAATATCAGCCAATCTATGGGCACCTGATGATGACCAGAGAGTACTTGGTCAAAACATTTTGTCTATTATAACACCTATGTTAACCAAGTTGAGAACAAAAGTTTGAAATAATTCCAAGATCTGATTTTGTAGAAAACATTTCTAGTTTCACCAGACATGCAGCATGTACTTAACTTAATGCAGATTGGGTTTTGGAGTAGTTAACTGTTAGTCATTTCAACTTCACCAGACTAGGTTTTTCTTTCACTCCACAAGGTGGCAAATAATCCATTTTTCATCAGCTGGAGACAGGAATTACACACAAGATGTTCTCTCTTTTTGATTTGATACTCTGCCTTGGTTGCTTGGTGATGTGAAATGATCAAGGTAGCTGAAAAAGCTTCAGATGCCTTACATAGCTGAAGGGTTCAGCATGCCAAAAACATTTATGTATACAAGAAATGTACATATCTTTGTGGGACCTTTCAAAATTTGCATCTGCTGAGATCATAGAATCAAAGATATGTTACTCACCCTAGTAAGGAAATCCCCAACTATTGTTCTGTTGGCAAAGGGAGATTGGGCTGCAACTAAATACATACACCCATACTTGAGTGTTCATAACTGAATGATGGATATTTATTGATCACGGTATCCACATTAAAGTCAGCAGCCTATCAGAATTAGAGAAGAGGCTTGCCCAAGTAGCAGAATATAACACCCCAGCCTGTTATATAAACCACTCACGAACTGGTTCAGACAGATGATCAACTTGTAATACAGTAGAATACTGATCTGTTTGTCCGACTAAATCCTACAGAGATAAGATGTCAGTCAGTCAGTTAAGTGCCATACGTGATACACGCTTGGGCGATCATGTCTCGAAAGAGACGTGACTGACTGGGCAGAAGATTATCCCGCAGTAGGTTGCCATTGCTTTCTGTGGTAGGTAGACTGGTTGCCAGCCAAGGCTACAGAACCCAATCTGTCCTGTTATTTAACCCATAACTGGAAGGAATAGATGGATTAATACCTCTCCCAAGGGTATTTGCATGTCAGTGAATGCAATGAATTCAGTTGGAATTCAAACTTTCTTTAATAAAGTAATTAGATTTTGTTTTGTTATCATAGATTCTCGCAGCCTGATGAGTAAGGCACATTTTTCTTAAAAGTGGTTTCCTTGATTGAAAAAGAAAATAGAGGTGTGATATATATTAAGTAGATAAAATCTCTGTACTGAAGTTACTAATTCAATATGCAGATTTTTGATACTGAATGATATCCGGAAGAATATGGCTTCACAAAACTGAAAGCGAATTCTTATGTGTAAAGTCTTCTTAAATTTTTATAAGACATCTTTTTTAACCAAATTATTTTTTTTTTGCTTTTCTTCATTTTTTTTTTGTTTCAATCCAAAATATATCTTTTAATTTTTTTCTTTTTACTAAATATTCACATAACACAAAGCTCAAGAGGTTTCATGAGTGATGTTGATTCTACACTTCAAAAGGTTAAGATGGTAGTGATCAGAGAAGCATCCTCTTGGGAGACTATTCCACAAAATAGTGGTTCTCAGGAAGAT
Source organism: Ascarosepion bandense (assembly GCA_037127315.1). Classification (NCBI taxonomy): domain Eukaryota; kingdom Metazoa; phylum Mollusca; class Cephalopoda; order Sepiida; family Sepiidae; genus Ascarosepion; species Ascarosepion bandense. The sequence goes on from JBBBDQ010001538.1 coordinate 2,497,978, forward strand.
TCTAAGTGGAACATGAAGGAACTAAGAATGGTTTAATGCTGTGTTTGTGGCACAAGAATGTAGCTTGTCTGTAAGTTAGAAATAGTGATAGAACAAGGCTAGTCTTGCAACGGTTTCATCTGTAGGAGATTTTTTGTAAGGCAGCAATACTGTTCTTTGCTTGATCTGGTTTTGGTAAAGATCCTCAGTCATCTGATCTGTAAGTCTTGAAACATTTCCATGAAAGAATAAAGATTCATTAGTAGTTATCTTTGTGGTTGTTATCAAATGAATTTCACATTTCTATCATTGACATTTTTGAATTAATAGAATAGGCTTAGTCTGTGTTAAAAAAAATTTTGTATGAAATGAGGTTCCTAGAGAAGGCACCAAAAATATTTTTTTAACAGTAATACAAGGTCATCATAAAATTAAAAGCCATATGATTTCAAACACAGATGTAATAGAGACTACACCATGTAGAAATCAAATTACTTGGCATCTAACATGGCTGCCTTCTTTTCCCTTTGAAGTAATTTACCTCATTCATAGGAGAGTATCTAATTCAGCAGGTGGGTTAGTCCACTATACTATAATGGACCTGCCCAACACATTTGCATGAGTGGATTCTATTCACTCATATATATCTCTCCATGAGATCACTTAATAGGTTTTCCTTTCATTTGGAGTGACTACACCAATCTGGATGCGCATTGTGGTGCAGTGAATGTTGACTTGAACGACAAATCAGGGAGCCGAGTTCGAATTCCACTTGAATTCCTTTGCATTCACTTATGCACAAATACCCTTTGGAAAGGTATTAATCTGCCTCTTCTCTCCAGTTAAATAATAGGACAGATTGGGTTCTATAGCCATGGCTGGCAACCAGTCTACTGCAGAAAGCAATGGCAATCTACTACATGGCAATCTTCTGCCCAGTCATGTCTCTTCCGAGACATGATCACCCAAAGTATGTCTCACTTAACTGACCGACTGAATATAATAGTTGAAAACATAATTAAGGCTTCTACTGGTCATAAAATGGGGGATCAGTTTTATATTGTATGAAGTAATAAATTGATCCCCCACTAACTACTACTTGATAATATAATACATCGCTTCCCCCTCTACCAAAGAGTCAAATAATAGGACAGATTAGGTTCTATAGCCATGGCTGGCAACCAGTCTACCGCAGAAAGCAATAGCAACCTACTATGTGATAATCTTCTGCCCAGTAGGTCAGGTCTCTTTGGAGACATGATCGCTCAAAGCATGTATCACGTATGGCACTGAACTGACTGACATTAATCTACTTGTGTGTCAAATCACTTGCTATTAACCAATATCTAACACACCGTGTGGTTTCAAAATAATTTTTTAACTAATTAGGACTGAAGACTGTTTGGTCCTCACTTTAAGGCAAGAATAGAGTCCAAAAGTGTCTCCAAGCCCTTATTAGAAAGAATTATTTTTCAGCCATCAATCTCTCCAACACAGTTGAAATATGGCAAGTCTCTGACTGCTCTGTCGCTACTTCCATGGAAAGTGTTTGGGAGAACTACATTCCTTGGTTCCGCCAGGTATAACGTTCATGACAAAGATCAACCATACCAATTACGTACTAGCATATCACCATCATCCCCTCTGTATTTCATCAGTAAGAACTAATTTCTACTCAAACAGCTTGATTCTGTGAACCATTGCACTGTGGAGCAAACTCTGAAGAGGATGTTTTACCGGTCACTAAAATTTTGATTATTTCAAGTCGAGAGTCACCCATTACCTTCCCCTCTTATCCAATTCTACCCCTTAATTTCACCCACTATCTTGAGTAGTTTCTGCATCTTGTACAGAGTGAATCTTCAGGAAAAAAAAAAAAGAAATTACATCCTGGCTTTTAAACCTTCCAAAAGGTCATAAGAACATCAGTTTTTATTTACTGGTGCCATACATTTAATTTTTTATAGACTTTGTAATATTTCTCGTCAAGATGACACCAAAATTCTTTACAACCTTATTTCAAAGATACTGAAATTTATAAGTATTTTCCATGCACACACATTATGAATGTACAATTCTCATTCTTTATTCTGCACATACACAATAGCTAAAACAGGATTTGTAAAAATATAAATAGATTAGTTTGAGGTTTATTTCACATAGATATTCCCTTTTGTTTACTTCATTCAGTTTTTTTTTGTTTTTTTTAAATTTTTTTCTGCTGATGAGTCATAACGTGTCTTTTTTTTCTTGCAGTTTTGCTTCATGTCAAATCCTTCTCTATGTTTGCTGGTCATTCGCTTCTTTTAATGTTAGTGGTGGGACGGCTGTCATATATCATTTATACAAGGCCATGTGTTCATAGCTATACTGCCAGCACAGAATTATCACGCTGTCAAAGAAAATATCTTTTTCTAATCCCTTAAGGATATCAGTAATATTGAAGTAACGTTATTGACTTGATGACAAAAGATTTGGATATAAACTGATTTTTCCATATCACAGAAATAATACATTAAACATATCTGTGTGTTTGTGTGTGTCTGTGATTGTCCTCAAATGAACACTTCCGCCCTGTTCTTTCTTCCTGTTCCCGGTGTCTTCTATCATTTGATTGATGAAGATTCTTACTGGTTTACCTTTTGATCTTTTCCCATATACAGCCATCAACAAGATCATGGAGTTCACAATGATTCTATCATCTTGACTACATTGATGTATTATTATTAATCACAGTATCAGCTGATGCACAACTTAAGGCAATGGCCACTAAACCACACTTGACTTTCACAGATGAGTTCCCATATGGTTTTCTATTGGCTGTGTTCTTTCCAGCTGAAATTCACTGCTGTTCTCAATAGATAAGTGTATGTTTTATGCAGGTATTCAGCTAATGGTTTTGTTCATGTCCAGCTGTTTAACCCGTACAAGAAGACTTTATTTTTTTAATTATTTCACCCCATGCAAAGCAATAAATGTACAAGAAATATGAGAAAAATAAAAATAAAAGAACTGTAATTAAGAAGAAAGAAGATAGCATTGTATTTAAATTTTTAAAAATCTAAGTTGACTGGAAAGCAGGAAGCCAGAAAAGAGTTCTGTCAATGAGAAGTGTGAGAAAGAGGAAACTTAGCATTGAACATATCGCTACATTTGGCCATTTCAACTATAAAATGATGAGACCCTGTTGCCAATTTATTAGATTTTATGAATTTAAGTGATCAGAATAATGACCATGAAAATATTTACAGAAAGGGAATCTGGAAGCTACATAACTACTGTTGCATGTTTGTTTTGTTCATCTAAGAGTTGTATTTTTAATCTTTCTTTATTTTTGATTTTAGCATTTTTTCTTTGATTCTTGATCTTGGAATCATTCTTTGATTCTTGATCTTGGATTCATTCTTTGATTCTTGATCTTGGATTCATTCTTTGATTCTTGATCTTGGATTCATTCTTTGATTCTTGATCTTGGATTCATTCTTTGATTCTTGATCTTGTAGTCATTCTTTGATTCTTGATTTTGTAGTCATTCTTTGATTCTTGATTTTGTAGTCATTCTTTGATTCTTGATTTTGTAGTCATTCTTTGATTCTTGATTTTGCAGTCATTCTTTGATTCTTGATTTTGCAGTCATTCTTTGATTCTTGATTTTGTAGTCATTCTTTGATTCTTGATTTTGTAGTCATTCTTTGATTCTTGATTTTGTAGTCATTTTTGTATTTTTTGGTATTCATTCTTTGATTCTGATCTTGTAGTCTTTAGTATTCATTTTTTGATTCTTGATCTTCTATTCATTCTTGTTCGAAAGGATGACATAATGAATGGGTTGAAGGGATGTCAAAAAACAAACGCCATTAGCATCTACACAGGATAGGAAATTATAGATTGTCATGATAGCCTCAATCCTTGAAGGAGCAGAGCATAGAGAAGAATGAGAAGAAACTGGTCCCTAAGTTTTAGGGGAAATGGAAGCAAAAAATATGTTTATATTCAGAATCAGAAACAGTTGAAATTTCTAGCACACATGAGGCAAGAGGTCTTGTAAAATATGACACTCAAAAAGACACAAAGCGTCAATGCCCACTTTGTGTGAATGGATGATAGAATGGGAATAGGAGAGATAAGAAAAACACATGTTAATAAGAGCTAGAAAGGATAGAATGTTGTGGAGAGCCATGATCATCATGTCCTGAAAGGACAGTTTACATATAAGATTAATTCTTGCTTATATTGTCCATGTTCTTGCAATTCAAAATCCTATATCTTTTCATGGAGAAATTTTAAGATTGATAATAAGAAATTCATTTTCACTTCTGTTAGTTGGGCAAGCAAGTAAGATAGTCATGAGAGAGTGGTTTTCTCAAGTTTGCATTCATTCACTTTGTCAACTATTGTGGCATTCTAGAGCAAAGACATTTTTTCAAGATATCTGACTGTGATATTTAGAGCAGGGAAAAAGATTCATGCCTTTGACAAGGATATTAATTGTGACTAAATAAAAACAGCCGAGGCCCAAAAAATAAACTGTAATCTAATCTAAACTTATTTATAAATGGAACTTTGTCTGTGTGTCTGTGTGTGTCTGTGTGTGTCCATTACCTATAGATTCCGAAATGGCTGAACCAATTTTCTTGAAAATTTACACAGTTGTACTATCAGCGTCTGCAAGTGTTCTTAGCTAGGTTTTGTGTCAAGGTACTCCCAATAAGTATCGATAATCGAAAAAATCAAGTTATAGAAGGAGTGGTCCGATTTTAATCAAATTTGATACACTCATAGACAAAGACATAAGAAATGATATTCAGAAGTTTCAAGGTTGCAGTTGTTACAATAGTGCAGAAAATTTTATATCAATACCAGGAAATCAAAATTTAACTTACATCCATTCATTTTTCTTTCAGTCTACGGTTTCGCTTTAACTGGAAACAACTATTGTTTTTTAGTGTTTTGTGCCAACATCCAAAGAGTCTGAGCTCCAGGACCATGGATTAGTTTTAAAGTATTCATTACATCCAAGCAACGCCGGGCTATACTGCTAGTATTAAGATAAATTAATAATAAATGTGGTGCAGCAGAAATATTTCTCATATAATGGTAAGGCATGAATGGCAATGGTGTTATCATCTCTGAGAGGTATTTGTAGTTTGAGTGATTGATTTTTTATGGCTTATCAACCTTTTACAAGTCATTTAGAGTTAGAAAATATTTTAGATTGTAAAAATTTGTCTTTTTATTGTGAAAATAATGATTTAGTGACAGAAGTCATATTAAGTAACATAGCTGCAGAGGGAAGAGATGGATTCATGCCTTTACATGGGTATTTGCATGTAAGGGCATATAACAAACTCAACTTGAATTGAAACCCAACTTCACTTAGCATTTCCGAGCCATTATCTGTTAGACCACTCACATATCTAAAATTACAGCATCTGATATTCCTAAGTCGTCACTCTTCTAGGTAGTGTTTAGGCTCAACATTGCTTACCTTCAATGATTGTTCAGGAACTGGAGCTACGTGTGCAAGGTATTTCTCATGTCATTTCAAAATAATTGCCATTCTCTAACAACTGTCTATCAAATCTCCCTTCAGGGTGAAGGGAATAATGACTCTCCACAACTTCCTTTCCATTGTAGATCTTTGTAATGTTTGTCTTTTTTGTTATCTCTGCAATCCTTGTTCTGCCTTTGTACAAGCCTGTGAAGTAGTTTACTTACTGCTTTCCTCTGTCCCTCCTGAATTCAGTATGTGAGTCTCAAATTCTCCAAGACCTCTTTCCTTATTATATATTAAAGAAATTTCATCTATTGCTTTCTGATTCTGACTATCAATGTCTTTTATTTTTAAGACTTTTTTGTTACCTATACTCGCTATGTGTTGTATACCAATAAACAGACAAACACGCATATATATAAAAATATAAGTTATATTTTTATTAATGAACGATGGACCGTGTAGCCTAGGATACAGAGAGTTGAGGGAGCGCTCTTCTAAGGGTTGACGAATGTGTACCCCACAATAGCAGCATGCTATTGGGGGCAGCTGTGAACTGCCTTCCTTCATGGTCTGTGGTTCTGCTCTCACTTCTTCTGACTGCCCGACTCGTCTGCCGTGAAATCCGTGCCCGAGGTTCTTTTTATCTCCAAACCGGTACTTCCGATTTTTGCCTCGCCTACGCACGCCCACGCGACGCCTACATAATTCTCAGAGTCACCTGTCTGTTTGCCTCTGAGTTATTTCCGCATCTGCCGGAAATAGGGTCAAAGTGACATCCGTTACTTTCAACAACCGGAAAACACCCCCGCTTGCATCAGCTTTCTTTGGGTGGGGCCAGATTATTATATTACATATGTTATTCTCAGCATCCTTCTGTAGAATCACATTTCTATTCTCACCAGTTTTTTATACTTCTGTGAGGAGATTGTGCAGCATTCATTGCCATAGAGGAGGTTTGATATTACATAACAGTTCTAAATTCTGAAAAATATCTGAACCTAAAGATTTTATATCACATTTTATATACCCATATCTTTAGATATTTAGTGTAGACAAAATCAACCTAATTGAAAAGTAGAAGAGATGGTGTAGCCTTTCTTGTCAGAAAAATAATTACCCCCAAACACATACACACACACACACACACACACACACGTACGTCTACACTGAGAAAAACTGGTGAAGGAATTTTCGTATTTAATTTTTTACTTCTCCCACACCACACCCATCAATGCTGTGGACCTGTCTGCACCCACACACCCACACACCCACAACTAAAAAGACAATGGTTATGAACCTGACTGCATCGCACCCCTCAACTGAAAAAGCTATGGTTAGAGGCCTGGCTGCTCCATCCCCAACTCAAAAATCTATGGTTATATGCCTGGCTGCACCATGACTCCTAACTCAAAAGTCTATGGTTACAGATCTGGCTGCACTGCACTCTATAATTCAAAAAACTATGGTTATGAGCTTTGCCACATCATACCCACCTCCAACTCAAAAGACTACGATTATGGGCCTAGCCACCCCCACCACACACCCACAACTAAAAAGCCAATGTTTATGTGTCTGGCTGCACCACACCCCTCAACTCAGAAGGCTATGGTTGTGAGTCTGACCATACCACACACTCCAGGTCAATAGGCTCTGGTTAGATGTCTTGCTTCACCAAACCCCCTCATCCACCAACAGAAACCCACTCCCTAACTCAAAAGAATATGGTTACAGGTCTGGCTGCACTGCACACCCCTAACTCAAAAACCGTAGTTATGAGCCTGACTACATCACACCCACCAACTCAAAAGGCTATGGTTACAGGTCTTGTTGTTCCACAAATGCTAACTCAAAAGTCTATGGTTATAGGCCTGTCCAGACTGCACACCTTGATTCAAAATACTATTGTTATGGGCCTGGCCATAATAAAATAAAATTTACCTTTATCCAAACCACTAAGACACAAGGCGTTCCTGAGTGTGAAAGAATTAGAAGAGAAAACAGCAGAAGAGTAATGAGGAAGGCAGATGGTTCAAGATTAAAGTTGGCTTGACAGCATTGAGCTGGAAGAGAGTTCCAAAAGTCAGAAGTGTGAGAAAAGAATCCGTTAGCATAGTACTTATGCTTACATTGAGCCAATTCAACCATAAATTGATTAACTTTTGTTATTAATCTAGTATTATACTTAATACTTAATATTCTACCATATTCTAATATTCTAATATTCTAGGTACCATAGTGAAAAGATAATTCAAACAATTACCTTGAAAGTATTTATAGAACAGGCACAGGGAAGGAACTTTATGGCAGTGGGAAAGTAACTGAAGCTGAGATGCTAAGTCAGGACCAGTAATATTGCTTATTCTCCTTAGGATTTTGTCAAGAATCTATAAATATATAACTGAAGCACTGTGTCATATGTGGAAGCAATATGAACAAATTTTCAGATAGATTCTGGAAAGAAAGATTTTCTAGCATGACACAATGAGCTTATGCTTCATTTGAATAAAAAGTGAATGACTTTTGTTCTCAAGAACTTGGGAAGGCAATGTGTAGTAACGGATAGCAGCTCTGATTGAGTAATCAGAGAGCTGAGTTTGAATTTCAGTCGAATCAGTTATATTGACTTATATGCTAATACCCTTGGGAAAGATATGAATCCATCTCATTTTTCCCACAGCTATGGGTAAATAGCAGGACAGACTGGGTTCTATAGCCTTGGTTGGCAACCAGTCTATTGCAGTAAGAATTGACAACTTACTATCTCCATACATGCAACTTGGGACCACTTGTGGAGCCAAAAAGTCTCATGGAACTTCTAGAGAAGAAGTCAGCTCAACCCACTGAGGGTGAATGTCACCACCTGTACAATTAAGTAAGTCAAGGACAAACTTCTGGAATGGCAAAATACAGTCAACAAACTCAGACCAGTGCTCCAACCATGAAGATGTGCCAAGCCACTGACTGCTTTAGCTTCTTTCATTAAAAATGCTCTGACAAACTATATTCTTTGGTATCACCAGCAAATTTATTGACAATAAGCATTAATTCAAGGTCATCAAAAGATTAAGTTATTAGAGTTTAGATAGATAGGTGGTAGAGACCACACCATGTGGCTTCAAATATAATTTTTTAACTAATTAGATATGAAAACTATCTGGTCCTCACTCTCCAGGCTTGCTAGAATTCTGTTTCCTTGTTGAAGAATTATTTTCTACGCTTCAACCTCTCTCTATTGCGACTTCCATGGATCAACTAAATTCCTTGTTTCTGCCAGATGGAAAGGATTTGCCATGCCACTTACATTGAAGCAAACCACCCACATTCCTTCCATATTTCATTGGTGAAAAGTAAGTTCCACTCAAACAGCTTCAAACCACTGCTCTTTAGAATAGGCTTCCAAGAGGATGTTTCCCCAATTACCTTAGCTCAACATGTTCAGATCTAAAGTTAACTATTACCTTATTCTCCTATCTGTATAAAGTGCCTCCTAATATAGGCCTTTACCTTCAGTGGTTTCCATGCCTTTTCCATGGTGAACGTCACCATAAAATATATATATATAATCAATATTTTTTTTTTCGGATTTTACTTGAATCATTTACACATTATCATCACTGGACATTCATTTATTTGTAGAAGACCTTATTCTAGAAATTTTTCCTCTTCTCCTGTGCAACCAAAAACATTTTGCATTCCAATAACATAGCAAACAGAGATTAGAACTCAGGCCGGGGCCTGATCAATCTTGGCTGGGTCAACCTGGGGAGAAGATATGATGTTTAAAAAGGACCAAAGCCATTAATGAACCAGGGTAACATCACTGATGATGTGCCCTAACCACATCTAAATGATGTATTTTTCAAATTCAAATATATATGTTATATTATTATGAACTCTCCCGTCGATTTCCACGTATGAGTGTCTGACTCAGTTAGACTGCCACACAAAGAATTGTTTAGATGGGTGAAGGCTTGTGAAGCACCATCCACACTTTTTGGAAATGCTGATAACAAACAATCGGTGCAGAAGTTTGCCACAGATAAATAA